>JAKCPI010004711.1:0-11851 GCA_023213315.1 Euborellia annulipes
TATAAATATATGTTAAAGAAAAAGAAAATACAAAAAAAAATGTTAACCCTTTATGAAAATGAAATATGCAAATTATAAATACCTATTAATTGGAGTGAGATGAGGGGTGTGAGCCCTTTTATTCCTACAAATAGAATCGCACCGAGATGGCTCCTTCCTCGAGATGAATTCAACTAAAAGACTTGCTTCTTGTATGTAGGTTTACTTTTTAAAAATAATTTGCAATTGCGTATGTGCTGTTTTATTTGACGATAATGATGACGCACATGGATGTTTTTTTCTAAGGTCTCTCTTCTGAAACAAAGAAATATTTAGCTTCAATCATTAAATATTCAATAAAGATTATTTTATAAAATCTTTGTTTTATTTATCCCTTAATCCTTTCACAAATATTCTTTTTAATTTTAATCCTAATATTGGAATATTTATATTTGCAGAATAATTATTTGACTCATCTTATGAAAGTGTTATTTGGGCTAAATTTAAAAAAAAAAATTAAAAATCAAAATTCAATTTTATGTAATAGAAATCATATAACTTAATTTTAAAAAGAAATAAAAATCTGGTGTCTTTCATGCTTTAAATTGAACCCAGACAGACAGACAGACACACAGACAGACCATGTCGCGAAAACAACTTTTTTGAATTCAGGGGACCTCAAAACGTGTATATCCATCAAAATCTCGACATCGAATTTGACATGAATCCAATACTTTCTCTCTCTATATATTAACAGGGTGGCTACAGAGAAATGATTTGAAATTTTCCAGATAATTCAAGGTTTTCCAGAGAAATTTTTCTATTTTTCCATGATTTAAAATTTTTATTCGTGTAATTAAGATGTCTAAAGTTTTGATTAAAGTTGCCTTTTTTTAACAAATTGAACAGCCAACTTTACTTATATTAAGTAGATACGTAGATCTTATAGCTGGTAGTTCAATGAGGATAGAAGAAAATGGGAAGAAAAAGAACAGCTAGTCGTTTTTCATTATTTTAATTCCCATCATGTTGACGTTTCGATTTCCCCCCAGCCCATTCTGAGGATGATCCCAACCGGAATCGAAACGTCAACATGATGGGAATTAAAATAATGAAATACGACTAGATGCTGTTTTTCATCCCCTTTTCTTCTATCCTGACTTTACATAAATCTTTTAAGATTTAACAAATTTATTTTTTCAACCAATCAATCATTGCAATGATTGAATAATGAACCTTTTTTTTACTGTATGATAGTGAGTACAAAAAATATAGATGATGAGACGAGTAAATCTTTACTCAATCACTAATATCTGAAACTGGGGAAAAAAAAATAAATACTTTTCTTATTAACATTTTCTTGATACAATATAACCTTGTTAAATTCGTTGGTAATTCGTTAAATTGTTTGAAATTAATTTTATTTACTTCAAGTAATAAAAAAAATCTGGTGTTGGCTGTGTCTTCTACACAGCCGGTCACATTTTAACGTGACGTCTTTTGCTTGACTCCTAACTATTACTTTCTCTTAACCTATATATGAAATATATTTTTTTTTTTTTTTTTTTTTTTTTTTTTTTTTTTGGAATGGGTGCATAAGGTCCGAAGACCTATAATGACCAATAGTCACATGCAGCCAGGAAGAAAATAAAAACAAAAAGGAGAAGCATAAAAGGGGAAACGCAACTGCGGGGAACTGGAGAAGATGCCTTTTGAGGTTAGACTTGAAAGTCTGAAGATTGTAGGTTTTGGGGAAGATAGACGCAGGGAGCTTGTTCCAATCACGGGAGGTCATGGGGACAAAGGAAGAATGAAATTGATTTGTTCTCTTAGTCGTGATCTGAACAGCATAGGGATGCTGGGACGATGCCTCTCTTGTGTTCCGTGAATTATGTTGCATTGGGTGGGATACAATTGATTTTAATTCGGCAGAGCATTGACCATGGTAATACCTGTAGAAGAGAGAGATAGTCAGATACTCTTCTCCCTATGATCTAGTGACTGTAGGGATGCAGTAAGGGTAGAATCTACCTATCAGTCTAATTGCACGCCTCTGTATGGCTTCCAAGGAGGAGAGAGAGCGTCTTTCGACGGCGCCCTCGCCAAAGGTGGGAACAATATCCAAGACACGGATGAATTTGGGGCTTTATAGAGGATTAGAGTAAGTTGGGAGGAAAAGTAACGCTTGGGTTTTGAATAGAAAACCCAACTTTTGCAGATTTAACCACAGAAGAGATGTGGTTGTTCCAGGAGAGATCAGATGTAACTGTCAGCTCCCAGAACAGAAAATGAATCTTTGAACTCGAGACTATTATTGCTGTAAATAAGGGGAGGGCAAATCCTATTTTTGTCTAGAAATTAAACAACATTGGGTTTTTTTGGGAATTGAGTTTTACTTGATTGAGGTTTCCCCATTCCCCTCCAAGAGACCAAGATCATCATTTATCGACGACACAGCCCCCCAGACGACCAGATGAGGTTTCACCAGTCCTGACAGAGTGCAGGGTACTGTCATCAGCAAAGCAATGAATTGGGTTGGAGGTTACTCCTATGAGGATCGTTAATGTTTATAAGGAATAGTGGGAGAGGACAGAACCTTGGGAACACCTCGTTGATTGAATGCGGAATAGAAGACACACTCTCGACTACAACCGGTGATCTCTTTCGCTCCGTTAGAGCTCTTGATCCACTGGCACAGCTCAGAGGATAGGCCAAAAGATGGATTTAGCATAAAGATTTTTATGCCATACCTGATCGAAAGCCTTCGAAATGTCAAGAGCAACTGCAATAGTTTCCCCCTTTCATTTCCATGGCTTTGTTCCAGAGGTGTGTGACAAAGCTCAAAATATCCCCAGTCGAACGAGCACGAAACCATTGCCTATCATTCATCATTCCGCAATGTTCCAGATGATTTAAAATTTGAATGTTGAGGGCTTTTTCCATAATGTTGGATAGTATGGAGGTTATTGCGATTGGGCGATAGTTGCTGGGAAGAGAGGAGTCACCTTTGGGAATGGGCTGAATATTCGCCAATTTCCAAGAGTCGGGAGGAAAATGAGAGGTTGAACAACCTGGATAATATTGGGACCAATTCAGGGGAACATTTTTTTAAATGAAGATAGGGAATAATTTCCTACCAAAGCCTGGGGATTTGTCGATTACTAGCTCCTTAACCTTTTTAATTAGTTTATCCCTAAAAATGAATTTATTCATTGAAATTTATTGGAATGTTGGTCGGAGGATCGCGACTATTGGCTTTTATCGTCAATAGTAGAATTGGATGCGAAGAGAGAAGCAAAGATTTGGGCTTTTTCAAATGGGGTAGTGGAAATGAAGATGAGGAAAAAGTTACGGCCTACTGCCTTGGCCAAAGACCAGAAGCGTCGACTACCATTTGGGCAGGATGCCAATTGGTCGCATTTCCTCTGCTCGAAGGTCCTTTTAGCCTCATTGATGGTCTTCTGACATTGGGCTCTGGCCTTACGAAATCTATCCCACTCCAACGGATCATGAGACAGTTTCCAGTTGTCATATGCTTGATTTTTGGCGCTAGTGGTTTACATTGGACATGTCCATAGTTTGGATTTTTTTTTCCCTTTTTTATATATTTTAAAGGGTACGTACATTTCCATACCCATGATTATGGCGCGTCTGTGATAGAGTCAGCCGCCTGAGAAGCATTGGTTCCGTTGAAGCAGTAATCATTCCATGGAAAAAAGACGAATAGAAGATTCTTAGGTCATCCCACTGGGCTGAGTGGAATTGTCAAATTTTCCGGGGAGGGATGCGTTTTAGATGGTTAGTGGAGATGTCTTGAATACTACCGTGACAAGGAGTGGTCGGAAGTGCCAAGAGGGGGGCTACTGAAGGAAAGTAAGTAGAGCGGGCTGGAGGTAATAAATAGGTCTAGAAGATGGGGGGACATGTGTTGGATTGTCTGAACACGTGTGGGTTCACCAATGATTTGGGTGAGGTCGCAAGAATCGCAAAATTCTTGGCTGCTCTCCTGCAGCATCAATGGTGGTGCCCGAGTATTTCAGCCAATCTTTTGTGGTGAACGTTAAAATCTCCCAGGAAGGAGATTTCACTTGAAGGGAATTTATTTGATAGTATTGACACATTCTGTGAGGTGGTCGAAAAGTAAGTATGGTTGCTAGCATTGGGGAACGATAGATACAGCATAGGAAATGATTTGATGATTTGGCTGAGATTTTGAGCCATAGTATATCGAAATCGTTAGACTTGAGTCATGGCCTCCTACAGGAAACATCTGATCTTACATAGGCGCAGACGCCTCCCTTAAAGCGAAACTTATCAAGGATATGGTAGTTAGGGTAATTAAGGTGAGGGGCTCCTGAGTTGTTTGCTGAAATCTGGGTTTCTCCTAAGAACAAGAATTGGGACGAGGCTCGTTCGAGATGGTGGTGGACTATTTAAGGTTTGAAATTCAGTCCTCGAATAGGGGGGAACTGGAATTGGTGAAATCCTGGTTTGGAAATTTAAGAGGATTTTTCCTCATAGAACGGGAGTAGCCTTCCACCCGGAGATCCGAACGGAGGCTATTTAAAAATAAATGAAATGAAATAAAAGAAGAAATTTTGCCCCCTCTGCCCCCACATGTTCATACATTTCCATAGTAACAGGTGTGGCGAAACTTTTGTAGCCCGGGGTATTGAACCAATCTTTCTAAAAGTATATTTAGATTTAATGTAGCCGTTATAGTCAAGTAGCTATGCATGTTCAAAAAGTGAATCCGTAGGGTACTAGAACTTTTTGGCCGATTATGTTCAAAAGTTTCTTGTCACGTGCGAGGGATGTGCCTAACTTAAATAAAAAATTCCAAGCTAGCTCTTTTCGTTCTTGAGATATTTTGTTCACAGACACACACAGACAGACCATGTCGCGAAAACCACTTTTTTCGATTCAGGGGACATCAAAACGTGTAAATCCATCAAAATCTTGACATCGAATGTTTGACATGAATGCAATAGCCTATTTCATCTCTATATATTAACATATAGAGAAAATAAAAAAATTAATGTTCTTTTTCAATGAAATTTAATGATAAAAAAATTTGTTCCAACGAATTTCTTGAGTCAGGAAATTTGTTTGAAATGCTAAATATGATTCTTATGTTTGTGGGGGTGTGTATGTTAACAAGAAGAAAGAGAATTAACAAAAAAATATAAAAATAAAATGAAAATTCAAATATACAAATAATAAATACCTTTTAAGAGCGAGATGTGGTGCGTGTGACGTTTTATTCTCACTAATATCAACGCAATAGTAGAGATGCAGATCAGTTCACACATTTAAAAAAAAATTTGCGTTTGTGCTGTTTTTATTTGATCATAAGGAAGACTCACATGGATTTTTTTTCCTAAAATCTTCTTCTTCTGAAACATAATAAAAATATTTATTTATTAATATTATTTTTTATCTTCTTGTATTACCATATTTTACAATAAAGATTATATTATCGAATAATTGTTTTATTTATCCCTTAATCCTTTTTCCAAATATTATTTTTAACTACAGTATATAGGAATATTTTAATCAAACCCCCTTAAAAAGGATTCCTTATTAAGAAATTTCAAAGGGTGAGGCAATATTTGTTTGATTATCTGATAGAGTTAAATTCTATCCTATCTTTAAATAGAGGAATAATATTTTATACTCTCGCACCCCCCTAGAACTTTCTACTAAAAAAAAGTTTATTAATGCCTTTTACGTTTGTAAATTTTCAAGTTGTTGATCTATTGCGTAAAGAAAGTAAAAACATGCTCAAATCTTAAAATTATATGTACGATAAATGATAAACTGGAAGTATTTCCTAATATGAACTGCAAACGTGGACAAATGATAATATCTTTAGAGTTAAATTCTATAAAATAGAAAATCGAGTAATTGAAATTTCTTTTGATAACTCCGACACCATGTATTTCAATTTATTTAAATATAATATTCGAGATCTATTAATTTAAATAAGATATTAATATTCAATACCTCAATTCGGATTTGACTAAACATACTCACATATTTGTTAAATATAATTTTATAATATCGATGATGGCAAATAATTATGAAATTAAAAATATGAACAGATTTATGCTGAGGAACTTTGACAGATGGTACAATTTAATATTTCTCTCTTTCGAATTAGAATTCAAGGCGCAAGTCATTATTCTATCCCAATTAGCCCACGGGAAATTATTTAAACCCCAAGCACATGAGGCGGATACTCTGCCACTGAGCTATGACCCAAGAACGAATTTGAAATTTAGAGAATGAACTTAAACGAGAATGAATTTAAACATTCAGTCGCTTTAAACATAATTAAAATTGAGGAAGATAAGGTTATTAAAAATCTTATCAATAAAAGATTCTAGATAATAAATTTCTAGTTTAATGGGAATGTAAAATTAATTTCGTCCCTTGTGGTGGAAATCAAAGGGAATGGAAAAGATCTAGGTATCTACTATTAAAATTCTAAAAAAAATTTTTGACCTATTATTTATTTTTCGTGGTGTGTTTGAATCGGAAATTTTGTTTTCGTTGAAATTATATAATTTAAATTATAATTTTGACGTGACAACATATTACAAATCATGAGTGTAAAGTGGCCGGGTCCCCTCCCTGGGCATTCAATCAAAAAAAAGTTTAGGGGATTGAATAACTTTTTAATAATTTTTTTTCCTATCATTTCATTTTACCGCGCTATGAGAAATTCTAATTTGAAAGTTTAAACCCCTCTAGATTCCGAACGGCTAATAAGATCAGACTAAATGTGATGTTAATTAAGTTTTTAGAGATTGCGGTGTAGGTTTTAGGTGAAACATTTTAAACTGAGGTTGTGTTTATATGTGGGGTTTCACTGGGGGTTTCAAATGTGATGTCATTTGCAGTGGCGTAGTGAGCTTAACTTGCGCCCGGGGCACAATACCTTTTTAGCGCCCCCCCCCCCCCATTCGAAAACCATATAATATAATATGTAAAATATACAAAATTATTATGGGGGCGGTATAACTCGCCGAAAATCCCGAAAGTTCCAAAATAAGATATTTTTTAAGAATCTGGTGTGACTATCCCACCAGATTTTTTGTGTCGACATACGTATAGGCCCTATATAGTTTCCGTCGATATATTAGAAGATGAAATGAAATTTATAAGCAGGGCTCGGGCCCTAGGGCTTGGTCTAGTGGCTAGAGTGCTGGCCTTCTAAACCAAGGGTCAGGGGTTCGGATCCCAGGCAGTCCGATGATTTTATATAAGCCATTTGGATACCAAATGGCTTAAATAAGAATGCTTGGACCCCCAATAGATATATATATTTAATAAAGTTTATCGTAAAAGTCTTATGTGGGCTAAGTTGCCGAAACGACTGTGTGCATGTGTGTGTGAGTGTGAATGAGAAAAAAGTGTTTTTTTATAAAAAAAAAATACTAAAAAATACTAATAAAACCTCAAATTATGCATTTTAAAAAGGCCGAAATATTCATCAAAAATATTCTGTGTGTGTGTATGTGTGTGTTCAATTTTAAGCATGAAGGAATTGAGCTAGGAAATTGAAATTTTATATGTAAGTTAAGCACCCCCCCCCCCCCCCCAGGGCGTGAAAATAAGCTTTTAAACAAAATCGGCCAAAAACTACTAGTACTTTACTGATGTTAATTTTTCAGTTTTTTTTTTTTCGATTTTCTCAAAATTCGCTTCAACGATTTTGATTAAAATTCAAAAATTCAAAAAATTTTTAGATGTTCTTTAAAATGTATATTCTCATTTTGCTTTTGAAGAAAAGATAGAAGCCAGGGTATCAAAATATAATATAAATAGATATTTTCCCATACTTATAAATTTCATTACATCTTCTAATATTATCGACGGAAACTATATGGACCCTGTTATGCAATGGTGTGTCAAAGACCAAAAAATTCAAAAATTGAGTTAAGCACGGAATATTGTTTCAAATGCTTTAATTAATAGTATTTTTTATGAAATATGTCCTAAAAAAATTTATATTTAATGTTACTTGCACAATTGACAACAAAAATTATATATAATCCAATGAAAACAAAAAAACTTTAATGTTGATTTTCTCAAAACTCGATGTTTGGTCTTTGACACACCATTGCATAACAGGGTCCATATATACGTATGTCGGAACAAAAAATCTGGTGTGACAAGCACAGTACAGTACCTTTGGTAAGATAATTTTATTTTGGAACTTTTCGGATTTTCTTTGGGCGGGATTGAAAAAAATCCAATGAAAAAATCGAGTTTGTTTTCGGCGAAAAAATTTCCAGCGAGCTTGTTTTGGGCGATAATTTGCTTAGGACGAGAAAATGTTCGTCGAGTTTTTTCTTTTCGGCGATTTTTTTTTTCGACGAGATTTTGCTTTCGGCTAGAAAATTTTCGGTGCGTTTTTTTTGGCGAGTTTTTTGAGAGTTTTTTTTTCGGAGAGAATTATTATATATTTCACTGGCACTACATTTAAAATATATTTTCCAGAAATCAATTATAATAAAAATAAAAATTATCCAGCAATTTTTTGTTTTGCGGACCATTTGGTGCCCCTTTCTGAGTAGCGCCCGGGGCATCATGACCCCCCTTGCTCCCCCCTCGCTACGCCACTGGTCATTTGGTGCAGAAGAGAAATCTCTTATAGAATAAATAAAAAAATCCCGAGTAACTAACTCCAAAATCAATTTTTTTCTCGAAAAATCTCATTTTTTTAAGCAAAAGTCGCCCTTAATGGATAAAAGTTTGGTCACACCTGTCATATATTGTTACAATGAAAATGTTCAAAACATTTTGCTAATAGAAAAATTATTTTTTAATAAAATTAAAAAAATAAAAAAATTAATATTTTATAAACTTCACTTGGATTTTATTAATAAAAAAAAAAAAATTATAATTAAATATAATAAAAAACAACAAAAAAAAGGGAAAAATATTTAAAAAGATAAAAAAAATAATAAAAATAAATGGGGGGGGGGAAGGGGGGGGAGGTTAATTGCCCCTCTCTTTATCCCCCCCTCCGAGATTTGAGAAAAAATATTTTTTTTGAAAATTAAAATTTTATTTTTAATTTAAAATTTTAAAAATTATTATTTGAAAATTTTATTTGTAGGCTTATATATATTCTGGAAAATAAGTACAGAATACAACTTTAAATAAATTTAACGAAAGTAAAAGAAATTCGTGTGCTGTGTGGCCAGTCCCAACAGATTACCCCCTCCCCCCCCCACCCGAAAAACTCTGGATTTTGCCCTTGAATCATACCTGACTACTAAATTATGATTTTATTACATTACTATTACGAAATATTAAAAAGGATCAATATAGAAAAGGAAAGGCGAGGGTCCGTCGCAAGCGGGTGGGAGCCAGAGTTGGGGGAGGGGGGGGAGGGTCTAGAAGGACAAAACCCCTTAATAGACTTTCATAAAAAATATCTGTGCCTATAATTCGTTTGCCTGTTCTCCTGAATATCTTTATAATCTGTAGGAATTTTAAAACGAAATGTTAAAAAGGACCAAGATAGGAAAGAAAAGTCGAAGTTCGACCGCAGGCGGGCTCGAGTCAGAATGGGGTGGGGTCTTCGTATCCTGGACCCCCCGGGTTAGGTCGATCTGAAGGCCAAAAACTATTTAGATATTTAGCTAAAAATATAGTATATTATTATAGTATGTTTATAGAGTAATGTGCTTTACTTCAAATGGGGAATTAATATACTGTAATTTAAATTAGAATTTTACACAATTCATCCAGACTAGGGTTTGGAAAAAACCGGAAAATTTTGAAAACCGGTTTTTCGGTTTTTTACAAAGCTAAAAACCGGTAAACCGGTTTTAAACCGGTTTTTTTTCAACTTCTGTTTAGAACGGGCCACCATTTTTGGAAGTTAAATTAATTTGTATACAACATAATTTAGAAATATTTTATGGTTTGGTACGGAAAAAGATCCCTTGACCTTTAGTATTAATAAACAAAAAATGTTCCTTAAATAAATCAAGGAAAAAAAAATATTCAAAACAATATTTAATCGAATTATTTTTTAATAACCGCGCCCCTGTCTGCGACGGACCGTTGCCTATGTTGAAAGAAAATTGTAATTTTAAAATTTATCCTCATCCTGGCTATTTTGGAGCTCTGAAGATGGTCTCGACCGAGACCGTAACGTCAGCCGACCCCGAAACCCTAAGCCCCTAGAAGATAATGTCTTCTCTCTGAGCCATGGGTCACGGGCTAATTTATAATTTGAATACAAGTATTACTGAAGAAAAAATAAAAAAATAAAAAAACCGAATTCGATTTTTTGGGAAAAACTCGGTTTCACGGTTTTTGAAAATTAGCCAAAAAACCGGTATACCGGTTTCGATTTCCACCGGTGTCCAAACCCTAATCCAGACTAAAAAATAATTTTTTTAAAAACTTGATTTGTTTCTAATTTGAAAGATAATTGAGGTAAAAATCTTAATTTAAATTATATTATTGTATTTTCCCTTTTTTGAATCAAAGCAAAATATATTCGATACACCCACACTACAAAAAAATGTATAATCACAAAATATAGAAAAATCTGTTGTGACTGGTCGCACAGCACACAACTTTCTCTTACCCTTCGGAAAGAGAAAATTGTGGACTGTGCTTGTCACACCAGATTTTTTGTGTCGAGATATGATTAGTTTCCGACAGTAAGAAAGTACATTCGAATTGCAAGATGTAAAATTTATAAGTATGAAAAAATATTTATATTTTGTAAATGGGTAAAGTGTGCTTCAAAAAATTTCAAAGGGCAAAATGAGAATATAAATTTTAAAGAGCATGTAAAAAAATAAATAATTTTTGAATTTTAATCAAAATCGTTGGAGCGAATTTTGAGAAAATCGAAAAAAACTGAAAAAATACATCAATAAAGTACTAGTAGTTTTTGACAGATTTTGTTTAAAAGCTTATTTTCACGCTTCAGGGGGTGTCTAACTTAAATATAAAATTTCAACCTCCTAGCTCAAATCCTTTATAAGTAAACAATTTATAGCTGAGTTGTTATATTAATAAGAGGGTAAAAATGAGAAATGCAGCTAAGGTTATTTCTTTATTTAGTTAATTCACACAGCTGACGTTTCGGTTCCGTGCCTGAAAATGGTTCAAACACGGAACGAAACGTCAGCTGTGTGAATTAACTAAATAAAGAAATAACCTTAGCTGCATTTCTCATTTTTACCCTCTTCCTTTATTCCTTTATGCTTTAAATTGAACCCAGACAGAGCGAGATGAGACCGTGAAAACCACTTTTTTGGATTCAGGGGACCTCAAAACGTGTATATTTCTACATCGAATTTTTGACATGAATTCAATACTTTCTCTCTCTATATATATATGTATATTAACATATACATAAAGGTAAGAGAAAGTAATAAAATTTTAACCCTTTATGAAAGAGAAATATGCAAATTATAATTACCTTTTAATTTGAGCGAGATGAAGTGTGTGTGATGTTTTATTCTCACTAATTGAATCGGAATGGAAGAAAAGCAGAGAGATGAGTTCAATCGACTGGCTTCTTGCTCGAGGTGAATGCAACTAAATGACTTGCTTTGCTCGTAATAATGATGATACATGGATTTTTTTTCCTAAAAGCTCCTTCTGAAACAAAGAAATATTTATTTATTAATATTATTTTTTTTCTTCTTCATCATAATTTAAATATTGAATAAAGATTATTTTATTAAATTATTGTTTTATTTTTCCCTTAATCCTTTAACAAATATCCTTTTTAACTACACGGCTGGCCCCCGTGCTTGGCGTAGTTGGTAGCGCGCCTGCCTTGTATACCAAGGGTCTGGGGTTTCGGATCCCAGGCAATCCGATT
>JAKCPI010004712.1:0-11906 GCA_023213315.1 Euborellia annulipes
TTGTCTAATTTGAAAGATATAATTCATTTTTGTCCTTTATTCATAAGAGTTTGTTTCTTTGATATTTTATAAGATGAGAAATTACTTGAATCTATATTCAAGTAATTTGGCCCCTCTAGATCTATTTAATTACGTATTAATTGACATGGGAGAGTTTTATTAGATTTATTTAGGAAATTTTTTTAAATTTATCATACAAAAATGAAATGAAAACTCTCCAATATAGATGATAAAGAATTTAAATGATTATTCAATGGTTAAATTTTGAACCCACCACCAACAGAAAAAAATCACCCTTATTTTTTTTTTATTCATTTAAGCTCTTTTTGGGCAGCGAAGGCCATTTAGGCCTATTGTATATATTTATTTCACCTGGATTGGTAGCCAATGGCCCACAATTTATGATATAGGGAAAGTAAAGAATAGCCGACTAATTTTACTTTCTCGTGCCCTTATATGAAATATATAGGGGAGAAAGTATTGTTTTTTTTCGATCTTGTATGACAAAATCATGTTTTAAGAGACCGCTCCAGAGATGAGATCAAAAAAAAAATTTTTAAGGGTTGAAAATTCGAGAAACGTATTTTTTCTCGTCTATAACATTTTTTACCATAACGAGAAAAAAAAATTTTAAAAAAAAAATCGATTTTTGATCGAATTCGAAATTTCCTTAAAAATTTTGAGCGACCATTAAACATATTTTTTTTTTTTCAGCTCACCTTTGGAGAAGTCTTTTTTAAATATGATAAAACATATTTTCCTTTCATACGAGTCTCGAAAAAAATAATTAATCAGTTTTTTTATGCCACCCTAGTGAAGGGGCACTACGGCGCATACCAGGAGATTAGTGGTTAACATGGGTGATATTTATTTAGTTCCGGTTTCAAATTAACATTAATAAAGAACTGAATTCGTTTGCTAGTCCGAAAAACAAAAGGGTGCAATTTTGATTAATTTAAGAAGGATCTAGACCAGAAATGGGCAACAATTTTTATTGTTTAATTTGAACAATTCCAAAATGATACCGCCACTCTCTCCTTGGTAGCCATCATACCTAGGGTTAGATTACCATGATTTATTGAGGACCCAAGGGGAGGAATACGGACAGACGACTTCAGGGGATCCTAGGGGGTATGGGAGAATTTTTGAAAATTGGGCATTGAAATTTGCGTTTTTTAGCTATCTTAAGGGGAGGAGAAAAATTTATAATTTTTTTGTTTAGTTTTAAAATATTTTGAAAATTAGGCTTTTGAATTTTTTGTCGCCCAAAGGGGGGGGGGGGTCCAGTTTGCCCCTTTTCTGGGACCCTTAGTGTTTTTACTGATACGCCACTCTCCCTTGGTAGCCATCATACCTAGGGTTAGATTACCATGATTTATTGAGATACGGACAGACGACTTCAGAGGATCTAGGGGGTATGAGAAAATTTTTGAAAATTAGGCATTGAAATTTGCGTCGTTAAAAAAAAATTCCAATGGGAAAAATATATATTTGTTTGTTTTTTTTAATTTTTAGGACAAGCCCAGGGGGGGGGGCAATGGCCCCCTGGCTCCCCCTGGCTACGCCCATGACAGTACATTAGAATATGTTATTCAAAACCCCTTAAAAAGCATCCCTTTTAATAAATCTCAAAGATGGAAGCAATATTTGAAAATATATTCTCGCACCCCCTAAAACCTGTCGACCAAAAAAAAAAAAAAATGTTTTCACTTTCACGTCCAAATGAAAAGGTACTAAATCTTTTCTTGGCTAAATTTTCAGAAGAGCCGATTTTAGATTCATCAGAATCGATGTATTTTATATCAAAAAATTTAAAAAAAAACAAGACAAAGGTTAGATAATCATTTTTCTCAATGCTGGGTCATAACCAAAATTATTGATTTTTGAATTAAAAAAAAAATCATTGGAGCGAATTTAGTACAGTAGAGTACTAGTACTTTTTGGCCGATTTTGTTCAAAAGCTTCGTGCCACGTCCCATGGGGGTAGCAAACTTAAATATAAAATTTCAACATCTTAGCTCTTTTCGTTCTTGAGTTATTTTGTTGACAGACACACAGGCAGACCATCATGTCGCGCAAACCTCTTTTTTGGATTCAGGGGGCCTCAAAACGTGTATATCCGTCAAAATCTCGACATCGAATTTTAGACATGAATCCAATACTTTCTCTCTATATATATTAACACATAAAGAGGTAAGAGAAAGTAAAAATTCATATCTTCCAAACAAAAAATGATAAAGAAATTCTAAAAATACCGGCTTGCTCAGCAGGATGTGTTCTCTACAAAAAGGATAAAAACTCTATTTTGACCGGTAAAGATTTGGAACCTTTTCATACGGTCACGAATATTTTTCTATGTTAGAATATTCCCAGAGAGAATTAGTATTTGTAAGAAAAAAAATGATTAAATAATTTATAATTTAATTATTTAATAAATTTGATTATCATGGCTTACCGAGTGCAGAAGAAGACAGAGAGAGAGAGAGAGAGACTCTGAGTGCGCTGAGATGGGGTGGCTCGAGCGAGTGGGTCGATGATGAAGCGAGAAGTCGACCTCTAGAAATAACCACTCCTGTAAAAGATAAAAATTATTATTTTTTCTTGTTAAATATGATTTGTGTGTGTGCATAGGGGAAGGAGAATTTATAAAAGGAAAAATACACTTATTTATAAAAAAATATTAATGATTTTTTAATTAGGTGGTATAAAAAAAATGTGTACACCCTGTGGTTTCATAGTAAAAAAAAAAACAATAATTTTATAAATATATGTTAAGAAAGAAAATAGTAATATAAAATGTTAACCCTTTATGAAAATGAAATATGCAAATTATAAATACCTTTTAATTGGAGTGAGATGAGGGGTGTGTGTCCTTTTATTCTCACTAATATTAATAGAATTGAAATGGAAGAGAACATTTTTGCAACGAGATGGCTCCTTCCTCGAGAGTATTTATTTATTTCAATAGAAATAAAAAAAAACGAATGTTTAATAAATTGTTATTTGAGGATGGTTGATAAAAAAAATTATTTAAAAAAAAATTTAATCATTGCCCTCCCATTCATTTCTATAGGCCTAATATAAGTAGAAAGTAGGCAAAGTTTTATAGCTTCAAATGATAATCACATACATGTATCAGGAAATGAGGGGGGGGAGGGTTTTTTTTCTAATCATGAAATATTGAAAGAGAGACTATGACACTTTCCCAGGAAAAATGTAATTAATATTTGTGATATGAACTAATAAATTGAAATTGTCAGGCTCAGGACTTACCTAGAGCAGAGGTCGAGAGAGAGCCTCGAAGTGCGCTCAGATGTCAAACGACAAGATCGATGATGAAGGGAGATGTCAACCTCTAGCAACAGTCACCCCTGTAAAGGATAAAAATCTTATTATTTGAAGAGACAGAGTTTACTAAAAAATATTATTGATAAAGATTTCTAAGAGAAAATACGAGATGTACACCCCTTACCACCTTCTGGTTTCATTATTAAAAATAATAGATAATTTTGGAATATATATCAAAATAAATGTTAACCGTATATGAAAATGAAATATGCAAATAATAAATACCTTTTAATTGGAGTGTAGTTTTATTGAAATATTATCGCAATAGAAGAGAGGTACTGCAGAGAGAAGAGTTCAATCGACTGGACCCTTTGCTTGAATCAAACTAAATAACTTTGTTGCTTGCTTATAGTTTTTATTTAAAAATACTTTTTATTTGCGTAAATAATCTTTCTTTGATCATGTTGATGACGAACATCGATGATCTTCCTTCTGAAACAAAGAAATATTTATTTAGTATTTTTTATCCTCTTCTATTATTATATTTTAAATATTAAATAAAGATTATCTTATTAAAAAATCTGTTGTGACTGGCGCACAGCACACAACTTTCTCTTACCTTCGGTAATCGAAAGTTGTGTACTGTGCTTGTCACACCAGATTTTTTGTGTCGACATGTATTTAGTTCCCGGCAGTAGGAAATATTTGAATTCAGATGTAAAATTTATAAGTATGGGAAAATATTTATATTTTGTTACCATGGCAACCATTTCTCCTATCTTTCCTATGAAGCACAAGAGTAAAGTGTGCTTCAAACAATTTTGAGGGCAAAACGAGAATATACATTTGAAAGAACATCTAAAAAATAATTGATTTTTGAATTTTAATCAAAATCGTTAGAGCGAATTTTGAGAAAATCGAAAAAAAACTGAAAAACTACATCAGTAAAGTACTAGTACTCTTTGGCCGATTTTGATTAAAAGCTTATTTTGTCGGTCCCGGGGGGTGTTTAACTTAAATATAAAATTTCAGCCTCATAGCTCAATTCCTTCATGCTTAAAATTGAACACACACACACAGACAGACACACAGACAGACAGACCATGTCGCGAAAACCACTTTTTTGGATTCAGGGGACCTCAAAACGTGAAGATCCATCAAAAGCTCGACATCGAATTTTTGACATGAATCCAATACTTTCTCTCTATATATATATTACATATATACATAGGTAAGAGAAAGTAATAATTGTTTTATTTATCCCGTAATCCTTTCCCAAATATCCTTTTCATCTACAGAATATTGGAATATTTATATTAGGATAAAATTATTTAATTAATCTTATTTGTCCAAGTCACATTACAAGTTAAATAAAAGTAAAAAATAAAAATAAAAAAATTCAATTTTACATAATAGAGCGGGCGCTGGAGGTAGTTGAGTATGCAAAATTTGAGGACCGAATTCTGACAATGGATTTGGGCTAAGAATAGCTCCCAGAATAAGGATCCGGATCTTGCCGGGCCAATTTTTGGTCCAATTTTTTTTTTACCCCCACCCCATAGGAAATCAATGGAGTGCATGCTAAGATGATGTGAAGATTTGCAATTATGGTCAAATTCGAGTACTTAAAACCTCAAACAATGAAAAAACTGTCTTGTCAGCAACTGAGGGGATCCTCTGGAGTCCCCTGAGAAGTACTATCTTGCCACCAGTTGTGGTGGTCCCCTCTAACCCCTTCATCTCTTTTCTCTCTCTTTGTTATAAATTTAAATATACGGCTTTAACATCATGCCAAATTGTGGGGACCGGCAATTATGTTCATAATCCACTAGCTGGTATCCCAATCAATGAAAAATACTATCTTGCCGCCAACTGCGGTGGTCCCCTCTAACCCCTTCACCTCTTTTATCTCTCTCTTTGTTATAAATTTAAATATACGGCTTTAACATCATGCCAAATTGTGGGGACCGGCAATTATGTTCATAATCCACTAGCTGGTATCCCAATCAATGAAAAATACTATCTTGCCGCCAACTGCGGTGGTCCCCTCTAACCCCTTCACCTCTTTTATCTCTCTCTTTGTTATAAATTTAAATATACGGCTTTAACATCATGCCAAATTGTGGGGACCGGCAATTATGTTCATAATCCACTAGCTGGTATCCCAATCAATGAAAAATACTATCTTGCCGCCAGTTGCGGTGGTCCTCTCTAACCCCTTTACCTCTTTTCTCTCTCTTTGTTATAAATTTAAATATACGGCTTTAACACCATGCCAAATTGTGGGGACCGGCAATTATGTTCATAATCCACTAGCTGGTATCCCAATCAATGAAAAATACTATCTTGCCGCCAGCTGCGGTGGTCCTCTCTAACCCCTTTACCTCTTTTCTCTCTCTTTGTTATAAATTTAAATATACGGCTTTAACATCATGCCAAATTGTGGGGACCGGCAATTATGTTCATAATCCACTAGCTGGTATCCCAATCAATGAAAAATACTATCTTGCCGCCAGCTGCGGTGGTCCTCTCTAACCCCTTTACCTCTTTTCTCTCTCTTTGTTATAAATTTAAATATACGGCTTTAACATCATGCCAAATTGTGGGGACCGGCAATTATGTTCATAATCCACTAGCTGGTATCCCAATCAATGAAAAATACTATCTTGCCGCCAGCTGCGGTGGTCCTCTCTAACCCCTTTACCTCTTTTCTCTCTCTTTGTTATAAATTTAAATATACGGCTTTAACACCATGCCAAATTGTGGGGACCGGCAATTATGTTCATAATCCACTAGCTGGTATCCCAATCAATGAAAAATACTATCTTGCCGCCAGCTGCGGTGGTCCTCTCTAACCCCTTTACCTCTTTTCTCTCTCTTTGTTATAAATTTAAATATACGGCTTTAACATCATGCCAAATTGTGGGGACCGGCAATTATGTTCATAATCCACTAGCTGGTATCCCAATCAATGAAAAATACTATCTTGCCGCCAGCTGCGGTGGTCCTCTCTAACCCCTTTACCTCTTTTCTCTCTCTTTGTTATAAATTTAAATATACGGCTTTAACATCATGCCAAATTGTGGGGACCGGCAATTATGTTCATAATCCACTAGCTGGTATCCCAATCAATGAAAAATACTATCTTGCCGCCAGCTGCGGTGGTCCTCTCTAACCCCTTTACCTCTTTTCTCTCTCTTTGTTATAAATTTAAATATACGGCTTTAACATCATGCCAAATTGTGGGGACCGGCAATTATGTTCATAATCCACTAGCTGGTATCCCAATCAATGAAAAATACTATCTTGCCGCCAGCTGCGGTGGTCCTCTCTAACCCCTTTACCTCTTTTCTCTCTCTTTGTTATAAATTTAAATATACGGCTTTAACATCATGCCAAATTGTGGGGACCGGCAATTATGTTCATAATCCACTAGCTGGTATCCCAATCAATGAAAAATACTATCTTGCCGCCAGCTGCGGTGGTCCTCTCTAACCCCTTTACCTCTTTTCTCTCTCTTTGTTATAAATTTAAATATACGGCTTTAACACCATGCCAAATTGTGGGGACCGGCAATTATGTTCATAATCCACTAGCTGGTATCCCAATCAATGAAAAATACTATCTTGCCGCCAGCTGCGGTGGTCCTCTCTAACCCCTTTACCTCTTTTCTCTCTCTTTGTTATAAATTTAAATATACGGCTTTAACATCATGCCAAATTGTGGGGACCGGCAATTATGTTCATAATCCACTAGCTGGTATCCCAATCAATGAAAAATACTATCTTGCCGCCAACTGCGGTGGTCCCCTCTAACCCCTTCACCTCTTTTATCTCTCTCTTTGTTATAAATTTAAATATACGGCTTTAACATCATGCCAAATTGTGGGGACCGGCAATTATGTTCATAATCCACTAACTGGTATCCCAATCAATGAAAAATACTATCTTGCCGCCAGCTGCGGTGGTCCTCTCTAACCCCTTTACCTCTTTTATCTCCCTTTATTATACATTTAGATGTACTGTCTTAAAACCATGCCAAATTGTGGGGACCGGCAATTATGCTCATAATCTACTACCTGGTGTATTTATAATAAAGGGAGATAAAAGAGGTGAAGAGGTTAGAGGGGACCACCACAACTGGTGGCAAGATAGTATTTTTCATTGATTGGAGCACCAGGTAGTGGATTATGAACATAATTGCCGCTCCCCACAATTTGGCATGATGTTAAAGCTGTATATTTAAATTTATAACAAAGAGAGAGATAAAAGAGGTGAAGGGGTTAGAGGGGACCACCGCAGTTGGCGGCAAGATAGTATTTTTCATTGATTGGGATACCAGCTAGTGGATTATGAACATAATTGCCGGTCCCCACAATTTGGCATGATGTTAAAGCCGTATATTTAAATTTATAACAAAGAGAGAGATAAAAGAGGTGAAGGGGTTAGAGGGGACCACCGCAGTTGGCGGCAAGATAGTATTTTTCATTGATTGGGATACCAGCTAGTGGATTATGAACATAATTGCCGGTCCCCACAATTTGGCATGATGTTAAAGCCGTATATTTAAATTTATAACAAAGAGAGAGATAAAAGAGGTGAAGGGGTTAGAGGGGACCACCGCAGTTGGCGGCAAGATAGTATTTTTCATTGATTGGGATACCAGCTAGTGGATTATGAACATAATTGCCGGTCCCCACAATTTGGCATGATGTTAAAGCCGTATATTTAAATTTATAACAAAGAGAGAGAAAAGAGATGAAGGGGTTAGAGGGGACCACCACAACTGGTGGCAAGATAGTACTTCTCAGGGGACTCTAGAGGATCCCCTCAGTTGCTGACAAGACAGTTTTTTCATTGTTTGAGGTTTTAAGTACTCGAATTTGACCATAATTGCAAATCTTCACATCATCTTAGCATGCACTCCATTGATTTCCTATGGGGTGGGGGTAAAAAAAAAATTGGACCAAAAATTGGCCCGGCAAGATCCGGATCCTTATTCTGGGAGCTATTCTTAGCCCAAATCCATTGTCAGAATTCGGTCCTCAAATTTTGCATACTCAACTACCTCCAGCGCCTGGTCTATAATGGAAATAAAATAATTTTTTTCTTTTAGGATTAATTTTTTTTTTTTTTAAACATTCACACTTTTTTCTCATTCACACTCACATTCACACAGTCTTTTCGGCAACTCAGGCCATTTAAGACTTTAGACGATAACCGTTGTAATTAATATATATTATTGGGGGTTCAGGCATTTCTATTTAAGCCATCTGGTATCCAAATGGCTTAAATACAGTGACGGCGCTAGCTTATTCTCAGTGGGGGGGCAGGAGAGGGGCAAACCTATTACCAGGGGGGGCAGTCAATAAATATATAAGCTACATCAACAGAGAAACAAAACTGGTGTGACCCGTGGCACCATTTTTTTTGTGTGATCTTAGGAACCGACAGAAGTTTCGGATTCGGCCAAATTTCAGCCGAAACTTCGCCCTGCCAGAAACCTGACTTTGAAAAGATGGGAAGATGCTCGTATACTAAAAAAAAAAAACGTCGAGTGAAATTCGCACTTAAAAAAAAAGGTCAAATGATTTTCGCAAGAGGGAAAAATGGAAATTCTACTAAAAAAAAAAGATGAATTTTGTATAGGTAATTTTAAGAAAAAGTTAAAAACAATTTTCGATTTCGGTTACGCTTTCGGTCGAAACTAAAATTGAAGCCAAAATTCGGTTTCGGCTGAAAATCTTGTTTCGGTCGGACTCTAGTCGACATAGGCCTATATTTAGTTTCCAACAGTAAGGAACATTTTTTTTTTTTTGTTTTTTTTTTAAACATTCACACTTTTTTTCTCATTCACACTCACATGCATCCACACATTCACAGTCTTTTCGGCAACTTAGGCCATTCAAGACTTTGACGATAACCGTTATGAATATATATTATTTGGGGTCCAGGCGTACGGACATTATAATTCAAGATGTAAAATTTATAAACATGAGAAAATGTTACTATAGCAACCATTTCTTCTATCTTTCCTATAAAATAAAAGAGTAAAGTGTGTTTCAAAAGATTCCAAGGGCAAAAGGAAAATATACATTTTAAAGAGGATCTAAAAAATGTCACACCTCAGGCACTGAACCTTACCGAATGTCGTACAGGGAAATACAGTATTTTCAGTTTTGGTTGGCAGGCTTTCTCATTATCTCCTGAGAAATATGAAAGCCCATAAATTTGTTTAGCGACCAAGCGCGTCTAGTTTAGCCCCGGCTCAAAGGGGGGGGGGGGGTGGCCACTTTGGATCACGTGATCGAACACTAAAATCCAGATTTACCCAGGAATTTTTCTGAAAGATATTGGCTATGCGCAGAATTTCTCAAAATCAGTATCAATTTCTTCTGAATCACTTGAGCTTGATTCATAGCTGGTGGATTTACACTTGTACCCTTGCGGAGGCAATGGCTAAGCCGGCTAAGCTTAGGATTACGGAGTCTGAAGTCTCAACACGGCTCGGGTTCGAATCCAGCTTGCCGCAAATAATTCAACCATCCTGCCGAAGTCTCCTCTTAGGGTAGGTAGGGGGATAGCCCCACCGTGGTATCACAAAGGGCCTAATTGGCCTAAGTGTGTTCCCTCTCTGGGAACGGCCACTTCAACCTAACCTAACCTAACCTACACTTGTACCCGAAGAAGAAATTTTTTTTTTAGATTGGGGCTCAATTAAGTTTTTTTTTTTTTGCCCTCGGGGCATGGCGTAGAGGTTAGCGTGATAACCTCGTATACCAAACGTCGCGGGTTCGGACCCCAGGCAGTCCGATGATTTTATTTAAGCCAATTGGATACCAAATGGCTTAAATAAGAATGCCTGGACCCCATATATGTATATTTATATAATAACGGTTATCGTCTAAAGTCTTAAATGGCCTGAGTTGCCGAAAAGACTGTGTGAATGTGTGTGTGAGTGTGAGTGTGAATGAGAAAAAAGTGTGAATGTTTAAAAAAAAAAAAAAAAAAAAGTTTTTTTTTTTAAATTTAGGTCTTTTTCGGAATCGAAAGCCATTTAGACCCCGTCTCTACTTATTTCAATTCCATTGGTAAAGTTATCGGATATTTTTTTTCTTTTCGTTTAAATTATAATGGCACAAAAGAAAGATATTTACTCGACAAAAACTTGAGAGTAACTAAATTTATTTATTAAAATAAAGAATTAAAAAAAAAAAATCTTTCTTTTTTACATTGTAATAAAAAGCTTAAAAAATTACATTTTTTTTAATAGACCAGGCGCTGGAGGTAGTTGAGTATGCAAAATTTGAGGACCGAATTCTGACAATGGATTTGGGCTAAGAATAGCTCCCAGAATAAGGATCCGGATCTTGCCGGGCCAATTTTTGGTCCAATTTTTTTTTTACCCCCACCCCATAGGAAATCAATGGAGTGCATGCTAAGATGATGTGAAGATTTGCAATTATGGTCAAATTCGAGTACTTAAAACCTCAAAGAATGAAAAAACTCTCTTGTCAGCAACTGAGGGGATCCTCTAGAGTCCCCTGAGAAGTACTATCTTGCCACCAGTTGTGGTGGTCCCCTCTAACCCCTTCATCTCTTTTCTCTCTCTTTGTTATAAATTTAAATATACGGCTTTAACACCATGCCAAATTGTGGGGACCGGCAATTATGTTCATAATCCACTAGCTGGTATCCCAATCAATGAAAAATACTATCTTGCCGCCAGCTGCGGTGGTCCTCTCTAACCCCTTTACCTCTTTTCTCTCTCTTTGTTATAAATTTAAATATACGGCCTTAACATCATGCCAAATTGTGGGGACCGGCAATTATGTTCATAATCCACTAGCTGGTATCCCAATCAATGAAAAATACTATCTTGCCGCCAACTGCGGTGGTCCCCTTTAACCCCTTCACCTCTTTTAACACTCTCTGTTATAAATTTAAATATACGGCTTTAACACCATGCCAAATTGTGGGGGCCGGCAATTATGTTCATAATCCACTAGCTGGTATCCCAATCAATGAAAAATACTATCTTGCCGCCAACTGCGGTGGTCCCCTTTAACCCCTTCACGTCTTTTATCTCTCTCTGTTATAAATTTAAATATACGGCCTTAACATCATGCCAAATTGTGGGGACCGGCAATTATGCTCATAATCCACTACCTGGTGCTCCAATCAATGAAAAATACTATCTTGCCACCAGTTGTGGTGGTCCCCTCTAACCTCTTCACCTCTTTTATCTCCCTTTATTATAAATACACCAGGTAGTAGATTATGAGCATAATTGCCGGTCCCCACAATTTGGCATGGTTTTAAGACAGTACATCTAAATGTATAATAAAGGGAGAGAAAAGAGGTGAAGGGGTTAGAGGGGACCACCGCAGTTGGCGGCAAGATAGTATTTTTCATTGATTGGGATACCAGGTAGTGGATTATGAACATAATTGCCGCTCCCCACAATTTGGCATGGTGTTAAAGCCGTATATTTAAATTTATAACAAAGAGAGAGAAAAGAGGTAAAGGGGTTAGAGAGGACCACCGCAGCTGGTGGCAAGATAGTATTTTTCATTGATTGGGATACCAGCTAGTGGATTATGAACATAATTGCCGCTC
>JAKCPI010004714.1:0-28015 GCA_023213315.1 Euborellia annulipes
TAACCTAGTGTTAAATTTGTATATTTAATTTTAATTTACAAAATGTTTCAACGAGAACCAACGGTCGAAAGTGCCTCGGGGCATGGCGTAGAGGTTAGCGTGCTAACCTCATATACCAAACGTCGCGGGTTCGGACCCCAGGCAGTCCGATGAATTTATTTAAGCCAATTGGATACCAAATGGCTTTAAATAAGAATGCCTGGACCCCTTATATGCATATTTTAACAATAACGGATATCGTAAAAAGTCTTATATGGCCTGAGTTGCCGAAAAGACTGTGTGAATGTGTGTGTGAGTGTGAGTGTGAATGAGAAAAGTGTGAATGTTTTTTATAAAAAAAAAAAAACGGTCGGAAAGTTTAAATCTTATATCCATCAAAATCTCGACATCGAATTTTTGACATGAATCCAATACTTATATATTTTGAAATATTTATATATATATATATATATATATATATATATATAGTTAAGAGAAAGTAAAAATAAATAAAAGTGGAATTTATTTTTTGGTAAATATATTTTTTCTGACGTAGTTTTTTGGACAAACCGCCCTCCTTGACTTGGCATTATATACATCTCTCCCCTTCATGAGCTAGTGTGGTTGGGCCCTCGTGCAACATTTCGGTTATTTCCGCGAGGGTTGTTCAGCACCCTAAAAACGGGATCGATCGCCCTGGCCTAAGGCACGCGACCTGCCCGGTTATGGTCGGAGCCCTGCACCCCAGACTAGGCCCCTTTAGCCCTTCGTGCCCCTCTTCCCTCATGACATCAAACTCCCCCTCTCTGTCAGCCCGGTCACGAGACATAACACAACTTTCTTGACACTTTTTCATAAATTCTAAAATTATATATCAAAAAAATTCTTTTTTTTTTTTAAATTATTTTTAAGAACACGACAAATCGAAATTTATAAAATGTCATCTAGAGCGGGCGCTGGAGGTAGTTGAGTATGCAAAATTTGAGGACCGAATTCTGACAATGGATTTGGGCTAAGAATAGCTCCCAGAATAAGGATCCGGATCTTGCCGGGCCAATTTTTGGTCCAATTTTTTTTTTACCCCCACCCCATAGGAAATCAATGGAATGCATGCTAAGATGATGTGAAGATTTGCAATTATGGTCAAATTCGAGTACTTAAAACCTCAAACAATGAAAAAACTGTCTTGTCAGCAACTGAGGGGATCCTCTAGAGTCCCCTGAGAAGTACTATCTTGCCACCAGTTGTGGTGGTCCCCTCTAACCCCTTCATCTCTTTTCTCTCTCTTTGTTATAAATTTAAATATACGGCTTTAACACCATGCCAAATTGTGGGGACCGGCAATTATGTTCATAATCCACTAGCTGGTATCCCAATCAATGAAAAATACTATCTTGCCGCCAACTGCGGTGGTCCCCTCTAACCCCTTCACCTCTTTTATCTCTCTCTTTGTTATAAATTTAAATATACGGCTTTAACATCATGCCAAATTGTGGGGACCGGCAATTATGTTCATAATCCACTAGCTGGTATCCCAATCAATGAAAAATACTATCTTGCCGCCAGCTGCGGTGGTCCTCTCTAACCCCTTTACCTCTTTTCTCTCTCTTTGTTATAAATTTAAATATACGGCCTTAACATCATGCCAAATTGTGGGGACCGGCAATTATGTTCATAATCCACTAGCTGGTATCCCAATCAATGAAAAATACTATCTTGCCGCCAGCTGCGGTGGTCCTCTCTAACCCCTTTACCTCTTTTCTCTCTCTTTGTTATAAATTTAAATATACGGCCTTAACATCATGCCAAATTGTGGGGACCGGCAATTATGTTCATAATCCACTAGCTGGTATCCCAATCAATGAAAAATACTATCTTGCCGCCAGCTGCGGTGGTCCTCTCTAACCCCTTCACCTCTTTTCTCTCTCTTTGTTATAAATTTAAATATACGGCCTTAACATCATGCCAAATTGTGGGGACCGGCAATTATGTTCATAATCCACTACCTGGTATCCCAATCAATGAAAAATACTATCTTGCCGCCAACTGCGGTGGTCCCCTCTAACCCCTTCACCTCTTTTCTCTCTCTCTGTTATAAATTTAAATATACGGCTTTAACATCATGCCAAATTGTGGGGACCAGCAATTATGTTCATAATCCACTACCTGGTATCCCAATCAATGAAAAATACTATCTTGCCGCCAATTGTGGTGGTCCCCTCTAACCCCTTCACCTCTTTTCTCTCCCTTTATTATACATTTAGATGTACTGTCTTAAAACCATGCCAAATTGTGGGGACCGGCAATTATGCTCATAATCTACTACCTGGTGTATTTATAATAAAGGGAGATAAAAGAGGTGAAGAGGTTAGAGGGGACCACCACAACTGGTGGCAAGATAGTATTTTTCATTGATTGGAGCACCAGGTAGTGGATTATGAGCATAATTGCCGGTCCCCACAATTGGGCATGATGTTAAGGCCGTATATTTAAATTTATAACAAAGAGAGAGAAAAGAGGTAAAGGGGTTAGAGAGGACCACCGCAGCTGGCGGCAAGATAGTATTTTTCATTGATTGGGATACCAGCTAGTGGATTATGAACATAATTGCCGGTCCCCACAATTTGGCATGATGTTAAAGCCGTATATTTAATTTTATAACAAAGAGAGAGATAAAAGAGGTGAAGGGGTTAGAGGGGACCACCGCAGTTGGCGGCAAGATAGTATTTTTCATTGATTGGGATACCAGGTAGTGGATTATGAACATAATTGCCGGTCCCCACAATTTGGCATGGTGTTAAAGCCGTATATTTAAATTTATAACAAAGAGAGAGAAAAGAGATGAAGGGGTTAGAGGGGACCACCACAACTGGTGGCAAGATAGTACTTCTCAGGGGACTCTAGAGGATCCCCTCAGTTGCTGACAAGACAGTTTTTTCATTGTTTGAGGTTTTAAGTACTCGAATTTGACCATAATTGCAAATCTTCACATCATCTTAGCATGCACTCCATTGATTTCCTATGGGGTGGGGGTAAAAAAAAATTGGACCAAAAATTGGCCCGGCAAGATCCGGATCCTTATTCTGGGAGCTATTCTTAGCCCAAATCCATTGTCAGAATTCGGTCCTCAAATTTTGCATACTCAACTACCTCCAGCGCCTGGTCTAATACGTACGTATATATTAGAGATTTTTTCAATTATTTATGTTTTTTTTAGATTTTAGAATTTATGAGAGTTAATAAAATAATTATTAAAAAAAAAAAAAAAAATCATTAGGGAAAACAATAGGTATTTTTTTGTTTTGGAGAAGGCTTTGGGGGGGCCCCCTTGGCAGTGACGGCGCTACGGGGGCTAGGGGGGCATGCGCCCCCCCGGCAAGGACCTCTGCCCCCCCTGGATGCCCCCCCCCCCAAACAGCTCGAAAACCAAATAAAAAAAATTTTCTAAAATTATTCACTTAAAAAAATGTAAATTTTTTAAACTTTTTATTACAGCGTAAAAAAGAAATTATTTTTTTTTTTATTCTTTATTTTAATAAATAAATTTAGTTACTTTCAAGTTTTTGTCAAATATCTTTCTTTTGTGCCATTAAAATGTCATCGAAAAGAAAAAAATATCCGATAACTTCACCAATCGAAATGAAATAAATAGAGACGGGGTCTAAATGGCCTCCGATGCCGAAAAAGTCCTTTTTTTTTAAACATTCACACTTTTTTCTCATTTACACTCACATTCACACAGTCTTTTCGGCAACTGAGGCCATATAAGACTTTGACGATAACCGTTATTTATGAATTTTTCTATATTAGGGTCCAGGCATTCGTATTTAAGCCATTTGGTATCCAAATGGCTTAAATAAAATCATCGGACTACCTGGGGTCCGAACCCGCGATGTTTGGTATACGAGGTTAGCACGCTAACCTCTACGCCAAGCCCCGAGGGCGAAAAAGTCCTAAATTAAAAAAAAAAAAACTATTGAGCCCCAATCTAAAAAAAAAATTTTCTTCTTCGAGTACAAGTGTAAATCCACCAGCTATGAATCAAGCTCAAGTGATTCAGGAGAAATTGATACTGATTTTGAGAAATTCTGCGTATAGCCAATATCTTACAGAAACATTTCTGGGCTTTCATACTTCACAGGAGATAGTGAGGAAGTGTGCCAACCAAAACTGAAAATATTTCCCTGTACGAAATTCGGTAAGGTTCAGTGCTGGTGGTGTGACATTTTTTAGATCCTCTTTAAAAAGTATATTTTCCTTTTGCCCTTGGAATCTTTTGAAGCACACTTTACTCTTGTACTTTATAACGCCTATGTCGACTAGAGTCCGACCGAAACAAGATTTTCAGCCGAAACCGAATTTTGGCTTTCAATTTTAGTTTCGACCGAAATCGAAACTTGTTTTAAAAATTTTCTTAAAATTTCCTATATAAAATTCATCTTTTATTTTTAGTAAAATTTAAGTGCGAATTTCACTCGACGTTTTTTTTAGTGTACGAGCATAAATAATTCCATCTTTTCAAACTCAGGTTTCGGGCAGGACGAAGTTTCGGCTGAAATTTGGCCGAAACTGGCCGAATTTGAAACTTCTGTCAGTTCCTAAGATCGACACAAAAATCTGGTGTAACTATCACACCAGATTTTTTGTTTCTCTGTTGATGTAGCCTATATATTTATTGACTGCCCCCCCCTGTTGACAAGTTTGCCCCACTCCTGCCCCCCCCACTGAGAATAAGCTAGCGCCGTCACTGCCCCTTGGGCCCCCTGAATACGCCACTGATCTTATTAAATAAAAAATCTGGTGTGTAAGGTCGCATAGCACACAACTTTTTTTTACATACGGTAATTTAATTATCAATAAAATTTTCAATTGATAATATTAATATGAATAAAGAATTTTGTAAAAACTGAATTTACAGTATATTATAAATTCAGGGTTTGCAAAATTCGCAAATAAAGATTTTTCCTTCGGTACTCCATATTAGCCGATTCACCATTTTAGCACCTCAACAAGCTCATGGTGAAAATCAGTTTGTGAGAACAAATTCAATTCACCTATAGGTATATATTATAATACAGCAGCCTTTTACAAATAAGTCATTATAATAAGTACACAGAGTTTCACAAACTCTTACCTCGAAAAAAACGAGATTGCTCAAAAAAATAATTCTCCCACTGAAAAAAAAAACATCTGTTCTGGTGGGATAGCGAACTACCACTCAACGCTAGTGGACAGATAAATTGCAGCACCTAAGGGGGCCGAGATTTGCCGGTATTCCATATTACCCCAATATTCCATATTCCCGTATTTCCTCTACAATATATTTTAAGGGATGATAAATATTAGAATCTTTTAAAAAATTTTAATCAGATATTCGTAAATCTAATTTTATTTTAATTCAACATTAATCCAAAGAGAATTTTGCCCTTTCCATTTATATAGCTTTTGAATTGGAATAAACGAGATGTCACAATTATTCCCGAGGGAGTTTAATATTATTTCAGACAAATCATATAAATTTTAATTCTTTTAATATTACACTTTAAAATCCTTCTTATTGAACTCTTAAAAAATCGTTAAAACCAATTGAATTACAATCTAAAACAAAAAAAAAAGGTTGATTAAAAGAAAAGATAAATAACAAATTTAATTAAAACATGATTGGCTATATAAATATTAAATATTTCGTTTTATGATAAAAATTAATTGGGAAAGTTTTGTGTTATTAACCCCCTTCTATTACTGACTAATAAGCAAATATGACTGATAACCGAGAGGCATATCCTTTTGGATATTCGTCATTTGTCAATAACACAATCCCTTCTAACTAATCGTAAAATGTCGTAACATTCATTCATTTACTTTTAATTGAGTGGAAATATACGCCTACTAACGTACACTGTATATTTATATATAAAAGGGTGAACTTAAGAAGCTTATCCTATCAGAATTGAATGTTGTAATTAAAATAAACCCTATTTGTGGTTTGTTGTGTTGTTGTTTCAAAAAGATTTTTAATAGGGTATTATCGCTGGGTGGTGGGAGGTGACTTTGATTGTAGCTCCTAAAATTAATTTCTCTGGGAAAACAATGATTTCCAGATAAGTGACAAGTCAACCTTTAAAACCTCTCTCTCCCTTAACAACAACAACAACAACAACAACAAGAGCACAATTATATTTCAACAAACAACATTTTACTCGACTGGTGTACGTAGATCGTATTTACGAGCGGGTGTGATAAGTGAAAGCCCTAAGCACCCTTCGGGAAGAAGCAAAAGGGTTTGGGGGTTTGCCCTTTCCACCCTCACTTCTCTTCGCAACTTTGATACTTTATGAGCCATTTAAACTCAGACAATTCCCTTTCACCCTTTGCTCTAGAGGAAATGACGTTCCAGATCCACGATAAGTCCTAGGCGAGAATGTATTTAGTGGCTAGTGTTGCCATATACTGCTGTTAGATATGTAATATGTAACGTTGAGCTGACAGCTTGTTTCAAATAATGAACACGTTTTTCATAGACTAACATGCTAGTAATTTAATAATAATAAATAAAATTAAATTAAACAACTTAGTATGTTCTTCTAAGGGAATTTAGTAGAAGACTGGAAATTTCTGTTTCCAGAAGAAAATCATATTTTACATATTTTTTCTAAATTATGTAACTATGTAAAAACTAGCTGAATGTTTAAAATTAGGTATTGTGGTATCTGAGAAACAGATACAAAATACATCCAAATTTTATATTATAATAAATTTTAAAGAATCACATAAATTAATTAGTCTACACTTGTGGAGATTCATAAGGAAAACGTGTAGGGGAGAGAGGGGGAATGGCGCTCACTTAAGGAAAACATGGTGTATCTTTTAAATCATTTATTATAAATTCAAATTAAGATGGGTAATAAAGTCTTTAATTATCGAGTAATCAACAATTTAACACCAAAAGCATATATCTTTGACCTACTAGTAGTAGTGAACCAATATTAAAAAAACATGTTTGAGCGGCATTGCCCCTGGCTTTGGGTAATGCCGCTCAGGGCATGGGGTAATAACGCTCAAACATGTTTTTTGGAATATAACATGTAAGATACATTTTAATTAAAGAAATATTTATGAGATCAATCTTATACAATAAAAGTAAAGTCTACAATCACAAATTAGCATCAATTATTCCCATTTGGACGTAAGATTAGCCTTTTTCAATATAACAAATAGAGTAAAGTCTCGATGTGAAATCAACTTCAATTATTATAATTATAATACGTATAAACTAATTACTATTATTAGAGGTAACACAAATTAGAAATAGAAATATTTTATTTTTGGACACTTAAATCACAGATATATCCATCTGGCGAATCCCACACTGAACACATAGCATGAGCCCACATTCCACAGATGGCGCAGCAATACCACAACTTCGTTATTTTTACTTTCTCTTAGCCTATATATGAAATATATAGGAGAGAAAGTATTGCGATCATGTCAAAAATTCGATGTCGAGATTTTGATGGATATACATGTTTTGAGGTCCCCTGAGTCCAAAAAAGTGAGTCCCGCAAATTGGTCTGTGTGTGTGTGTGTGTGTGTATGTATGTGTGTGTGTGTGTGTGTGTGTCTGTATGTGTGGACAGATTTTTAGCATGAAGGAATTGAGCTACCGGATTGAAATTTTATATTTAACTTAGGTACCTTCCCACACGCTCAAAATAAGCTTTTGAACAAAATCGGCCAAAAAGTACTAGTACTTTACTGATGTACTTTTTTCAGTTTTTTTCGATTTTCTCAAAATTCCCTCCAAGGATTTTTTTTAAAATTCAAAAATCAATTATTTTTTAGATGCTCTTTAAAATGTATATTCTCATTTTGCCGTTGAAATCTTCTGAAGACCACTTTACTCTTGTTCTTCATAGGAAAGATAGAAATGGTTGCCATGGTAACGGAATTTAAATCTTTTTCTTTTTTATTAGATTAAAAATCAATTATTTTTAAAATTTATTTGTGTCTTTAATTGTTTCAAAGAAAACATAAATGTCTCTCTCTCACTTGCAAACATTATCGTCTGTCTCTACTCTTTTTAAATTCCCTTTCCACCTTATCTTCGCATAGAAACAATGTTAATTTCCTATAGGGATTTGTATGTTAATTTCGATTCAAAAGGGGGTCCCCTTTAGAACTTTTTAGGCATTTAAAATTTTTTTTTCCAATTCTTATGAAATTTTGTATTTATTTACGATTCTATATTGTGTATAAAATGTCCAAATATGAGATTAAAATTTTGAAAAATAACCATAGTTTATTTGAAGCAGTCTTCTCTTACCGAAGGGTAAGAGAAAGTTGTGTGCTGTGCGCCAGTCACACCAGATTTTTTCCAATTTCTTCGCAAATAATACTTTTGTTATAATTTTCATCATCCACATTCAATTCATCATCACTGTCATCGTCACAAAGCTGCTCTTCATCTTCACAGTCTGAAAAACTTTCTAAGGGGTAATGGCGCTCAGATGAGCGGTATTACCCCAAACGGTAGTTTTATAATTAATTTGAAATAAAAAAAAAAATCATTTGCAATTGTTGAAAATTGATTACATTATCACAGAATAGAATAGTTTTATTGTCAGAAAAATAAAATTAAAAATTTAATAAGCATTAAAATTTTGGACTTATCGTCAAAAAACACGACACCGAAAATTAGATCAGTGCGGCCACAAACGAAGAAACTCACTTCACGGTCACATGACGCAAGCTGACTGTCCTTTTGCATTGTTGCCTGTTAGAGACCCCCTCCCCTTGCATTTCACGCTCCGTGGCGATTTGCTAAGTTTTATTTTGACAGAGTTACAGGGGTGAGCGCCATTACCCAGTGAGCGCCATTACCCCTCTCTCCCCTATCTTGCTTTTTCAAACCCAAACCTGAAGCTAGGGCTGGACGGTAAACCGGTTTACCGGTAAAAACCGGTAAAAATTTTTTACCGAAAACGCGGTAACGAACCTCTAATTCGATAAAAACCGGTTTTTTTTTCGAAAGTCGGTAAAAACCAATTTTTTCGGTCGGTAAAAAATTTTGGCTCCGCGGGGGAAAAAAAACGGGGAAAAATTTTGGTTCCGCGGGGAAAAAAAAATGTTTCGGCAAAAAATTGGCTCTCTAAAAAAAAGGTAAAATATTTTTTTCGGCCGGGGAAAAATTTTGGTTCCCGCGGGGAAAAAAATGTTTCGGCAAATATTTTCCCGGCCGGGGAAAAATTTTGGTTCCGCGGAGGAAAAAAAATGTTTCGGCAAAAAATTGCCTCTCTAAAAAAAAGGTAAAATATTTTTCCGGGTGGGGAAAAATTTTGGTTCCTCGGGGAAAAAAAATGTTTCGGCAAAAAATTGGCTCTCTAAAAAAAAGGTAAAATATTTTTTCGGCCCTGGGGAAAATTTTGGTTCCGCAAAAAAAAAATGTTCCGCGGCGGCAAACTTTGGTTCCGCGGGCGGTAAAAAATTTTTTACCGACTTTCGAGAAAAACCGGTTTTTTTTTTCATTATCGAGGTCGGTAATGAAAATCCATTACCGTCCAGCCCTACCTGAAGCCAAGAAATGCTTGTAGTGATTTTGTCATAAGATTATATATATATCCTTCTGGGGGAGGGGATGTTAATCGGACATGCTTTCCGTTTTGTTGTTTTATTATTTCCGATAAATAAATTTAGGCGGAGACGATTAACCGAAGGGATAAAGCAGTTAAGCTTATAATCCAGTCGAAAACAACTCGGGTTCAAAACCTCCACAAGGCAAAAAATTATCAGTGTTGTTTTTCCTGAGTACGGAATCGGAAACCCACCTAACAATTCATTCAATACTCTTCGTATTAACAATGTGCCAGTTTTTCACACCTTTTTTCCATATTTCCTAGAAGGCCATCAGCTAGCAACTACACCAAGGCCCGAACAATGTGCCTGTTAAAGAGATAGAAAATACAAACACTAAAAGTAAACCCTATATTTGATTTATTCAACCAACAACGCCCTTTCATCCAGGCACCCTGAAACACAAGAAAATAAATATTTCTACTTCTTGGCCCTCGGGCTTGGTGTAGGGGTTAGCGTGATAATCTCGTATGCCAAAAGTCGCGAGTTCGGACCCCAGGCAGTCCCATGATTTTATTTAGGCCATTTGGATACCAAATGGCTTAAATAAGAATGCCTGAACCCTCAATAGATATATTTACAAATAATGAGTATCGTTTAAAGTCTTAAATGGCCTAAGTTGCCGAAAAGACTGTGTGAATGAGAAAAAAGTGCGAGTGCTAAAAAAAAAAATTTACTTCTTTTAATAATGAAAAAAAAAGCAAGAGCAATCTACTTGACCATGGATAAGGATATCGGCCTTAGTGAGCTCAAAGACTAAGCTAATGGACAAAATTTCTCCAAGGTTTTTTTAAAAAATTATTACACAAAATTAAAAAATATATTTTTTAAACTGTTTGAAATATTCAATCTATCTCTCTTATCCACATGTAATATAGCCTTCGACATGTTCGAAGTCTTCGAAGAAATGATTAACTCAAACTGGAAAGTCTATTTGGGGAAATGCTAAACTTGTATCGATGCAAACTGTTTAGCATTAACATTAAGTGTTTGAAAGGGCAATACAAGCAAAGCATCCGACCGATTGCGATCTTGTTTGATAATGATGAAATATCTATAGGGCAACGCCAATTTCTAATATAGATCAATATCGTTTGGCATATGAACATTCCGCATTTGGAAATGTAATCGAGTACAATTGCATAGCTTCTATCTATTATATCTCTATACTATATTGGTTCGGTTAATTAGAACAAAAAAGTTAATAGGATTCAGGTGAGGCTATTTCCGGGAGTTGCTTAATAAATTTAATCTTCCTTATAAGTATATACTAGCTGCGGTAGGGTTGCCTTCGGCAACCCTACCCCGCTAGCCCTGGCGGGCGGCGTCTCGGGATATGACTAAGAGTTGTCCAGATAAATGTATTTTAATTAATTATGAAAAAGAGTTTTTATTTTTTATTTTAAATATTTGATTAATATATTTTTCAATTATTTACACCCTAAGGAAGCGTAATTTTAAATTTTATTAAAAACGAATGAAAAATAAATTTCAGGGGGGCAGGGGGGTGATTGAACTTTCTGAGGTCTAAAATACCATTTTTCAATTATTTACACCCTAAGAAAGCGTCATTTTAAATTTTATTAAAATCGAATGAAAAATAAATTTTAGGGGGGTCAGGGGGGTGACTGAACTTTCTGATGTCTAAAATACCATTTTTCAATTATTTACACCCTAAGAAAGCAACATTTTAAATTTTATTAAAATCGAATGAAAAATAAATTTTAGGGGGGGGTCAGGGGGGTGATTGAACTTTCTGAGGTCTAAAATACCATTTTTCAATTATTTACACCCTAAGAAAGCGTCATTTTAAATTTTATTAAAATCGAATGAAAAATAAAAAAATAAAATTTTAGGGGGTTGGGGTGGGGGCGCAGAGCGGAAAAATCTTTTCAAATGTCGAATTGTTAGGGGGAGGAAGAATTTTTATTTTTCATTTTAAAGATTTGATAAATATATTTTTCATAAAGCGAGTTAGATCCTGTTTTCCAATGCTTTGCTATGGGGTAATTGATAACCCCCAAAAAGGGGGGTTCCCTACCCCTAATTCGATATAATGATAGCCTAAAACCACCCCCGGAAAATTCCCTACCCATTAAAAAACTCCATGAAAATCGGTCCAGTAGTTTCGGAGTCTATGCGTTACAAACAGACAGACAGACAGACAGACAGAGATTGTCTTTTATATAATAGTATAGATACACATATACGAGTCTATTTAAAATTATTAGACCGTATAGGTTCACAGGCTGGTCCCCGATCAAATATTTATAACGAACTAATAGATCTCATGATATATTCTTTCTCACTCTACCATCTTAATAACAAACATCTTTATTCAAGAAAAAATATTTTCAAAAAAACTGTCTGGTGACTGGTCGCACAACTTTCTCTTACCTTCGGTAATCGAAAGATGTGTTCTCTGCTTGTCTCACCAGATTTTTTGTGTCAACATATACTTAGTTTCCGTCAGTACAATGCATTTGAATTCAAGATGTAAAAATCTGGTGTGACTGGTCGCACAGCACACAACTTTCTCTTACCCTTGGGCAAGAGAAAGTTGTGCACTGTGCTTGTGACACCAGATTTATTGTGTCGACATATATTTAGTTCCGCCCATATATTATAATTCAAGATGTAAAATTTATAAGTATGAGAAGGTGAAGAAAAATAGACTTTATTCGGCCCAAAATATTTTATTTCCTATGTCAACGTTTCGGGGACTATACGTCACCCATCCTCAGGACAAAGGTTGTAAAAAATCTTTCGTGCCTCCAGCACTTGTAAAATAAATACAACATAATAATCTCAACATCGAATTTTTGACATGAATCCAATACTTGCTCACTATATATTATATAGTGTATTGGATTCATATCAAAAAAATATTATATACATATATAGGTAAGAGAAAGTAAAAATCATTAAGTATTAATATTATCAATATAACATTATATTTTCACATATCAAACGTTTCTAAATGAATGAATTCAATTAAATTGAATTGAATAAACTTATTTATTTTATATTTATTTTATTGTCAAAGATATGAAAGAAGAATTCATAAAGAGATTGAATATTTTGTTAGAGAGTGCCAGTAGCTACAAATTAGCCTAAATCAAGTTATTTAAGCTAATTATACTCGAAAGGAAATCTTCGTCAACTAAGTTGTACCTCTCTATATTGAGCGATTACTTGTTATGGTAAGTTTCACTAATTGGAATCGGAAAGCGAGTCTCGCTTTCGTTCTTCCTTTTGGAAGGCATTGAATAAGCCTATCCACTTGAACAATTTCAACGATGATTAAATTAAAAGAGCTGCTAAAAGCAGGATCAAATGACGACTAAGTAACCTGAAAAAAGTATTTTTAAATGATTAAAAATATTTAAATTTAATTTTCTTTCTTGTGAGCAAAGAGTGTGAATATTTTAATAAAGTTCAATCCTCACTCTCTTTTAACCTATTTATAGTCAGGTCGGTCTCGGAAATACAGAAAATTTATCCTATAAAAAATAAGCCCGAAAAATGTCATTTATCACATTCAAACTATTTTGTTTGTAGGAGAGAGGGAAAGCCACGGCATTCATGCCTGTATGAAATTTTTTTTTTTTTATTTTCTGTAAAATTTTTTTTATTTTTTAATTTTAAAAACATTTGGAGGTTAATAAATTTTAAAGAATTTTTATATTGATATATGTATGAAGAAATATTCCGAGTAAAAATGATCGAGGGATACACACGCCCGCAGCAGGTCTGCATAGTGAACCTTGAGGGACACACAGGGATACACACGCCCGCACCAGGGACACATTTTTCTTCTGGTCACTTTTGATCTACTGTGTATGTTCCTGGTGTGGGCGTGTGTATCCCTGTGTGTCCCTCAAGGTTCACTATGCAGACCTGCTGCGGGCGTGTGTATCCCTCGATCATTTTTAATCATTTTTACTAGAGATTTCGCTCATTTATCATAGAATTTTGTCAATTATTCAGTTTCAGATTTTTGTTATAGTTTGAACAAAAGTTTTGACAATAGTACAAAGTTCACTAAAATAGTAATTTTAAATTTTTTAACTAGGTAGCGCTGAAAATAAAATAGTTATAGGTTTTTCAAATATTGCCCAAATAATTCAGTCAAAATATCGTTTAAGATAAGGGAAATTTGCCAGAAATGTTTTGATTGAACGAATTCCGTCCTCTGGACTCGAACCAGGACTTTCCGCTTTCCGCTTTCACGGCGGAAGTTTCGAGACCAGAGAACACAATCTGCCCAATCAAAACAAACTCTTGCCCTCGGGGCATGGCGTAGAGGTTAGCGTGCTAACCTCATATACCAAACGTCGCGGGTTCGGACCCCAGGCAGTCCGATGATTTTATTTAAGCCAATTGGATACCAAATGGCTTAAATAAGAGTGCCTGGATCCCATATATGTATATTTATCAATAACGGATATCGTAAAAAGTCTTATATGGCCTGAGTTGCCGAAAAGACTGTGTGAATGTGTGTGTGAGTGTGAGTGTGAATGAGAAAAAAGTGTGAGTGTTAAAAAAAAAAAATCTGAAAATTTTCTTTATCTTTGAAAATAAATTTATTATTAGCGTGTTTTATGCTTAATTGGTACGGAAAACTTTTGCCTGCCAGTTAAAGCTAATATTTATCCATTCGGGATTTGATTTTTTTTTCACATGATTTAATTTCTGTTTATAGTTCTCATTTAAATTATCTTTTAATTGTAAATAAACTTTATTGAACCGTTTCATATATAAATTTAGTATTATTTGCGCAGAAATGGATCCAATTATGATTATATTCTTCACTCCCAGAAGTTTAACTATTATCTTTATTGACAAATTGAGTACTATTGGATAAATTATTGAATATTGGGAAAATTCTTTATTTTTTCAATAGATGTGTTTTTAGATGTTTTAAGCAAATGAATCGTTAATTTCAGAGACTCGCTAAATTGCACTACTCTAGACAAATTTCTGCAATAAACGATTCAAATATCCAATCCAAATTGACCAATCTCAATCGATTTATTGTTCAACATAAATTCACCATTTTCTTCTCTTTTTGACACATTGTTACAATGAAAATTTTCCAATACTAAACACTCTTAAATTAATTTTATTAGTCAAGTATTTAGGCTCAAAAATAGGCCTATTACTTTCTTTTTTAAAAAAAATAATAATTTTTGCTATCCGTGATCGATTGTTTGAATGAAAATATCTGAATAAGCTAATTTGCTGAAGAAAAAATTCTTTCTTTTAAGGAAATAAGCCTAAAGATATAAAATAAATTTGTATAAAATTGACTTATGATGAAGAGAGTTACCGTGTCGACTGATAAAAAAAGATTTTAAAGCATAAATTAAGATCAAGAAGATGAAGACATTAAAAGTCGTCTCGGTAATAAAACATTTCTTGGCTTCCCCTAAATTTTTTAATTGCTTCCGCCATTAATTTCTGGTTATAATTGTAAGAGAAAAATAAACTAAAGAAGGTCGAAATTACAATTTGAAGAATTCTGGATAATGATGATATTAGAAGAAACGGTGTGTTTTCTTCAGACGCACGGGGGCTCCTAAAATTACACTAGACATTTTGAATTCTTTTTAATTTGATTATATCACTGAAACTACTAATCGGTTAAGGACGAAACTTGACAAACTTTTAGATCTAAGAGATCATATCAAGGTATTAAAAGGGGGAATAAACTAATCCACAGGGCGCGACAAATATATATAGGCAGTAGCGTATCTAGGTGCATCAAGACTTTTGGCGCCCCTCGATACCGACATCGGCGCCCTGAACTAAATTTAAAAACTCATTTTTGATATTCAGTGCCAGTGCTGCCAACCCTCCTACTTTCCGAATTTTTACCTAAATCTCAGGCTTTTTCCCAAAATTTCCGGCTTTTTTTTGAAATTTTAAAATAAATTCATTTTATATCACAAATCCGGAGAAAATTACCCAAAAAAAGCTCGAACGACATTCGAATACTAAAAAAAAGGCCGATGAGATTCGTATAGGCTTCTAAAAAAAAAGCTCGAACGAAAAACGGCGCCCCAGTTAGGCTTCCCCCTCCCCCCCCCCCCCCACGCCCTCAAAGGCTAGTTACGCCGCTGCTTATAGGCCTATACAAAATAACCTTTTTTATATTTTGTTTTAATTTTTATAGATTATACTGTACAAAAAAAATATTTAGGTGAAAGATGCATTTATTAGCTCTGTAACAAATACTGTTTCGAATTGAGGTAGATAAAAAATTAAAATATTTCTCTTTTTTTATTTATTTTTTCATATTTAAATTGCATGATCATTCCACTAAGTAAACGCCAATGTTTTTATTTGTTTGATCTATAATGAATGAAAAATGAAAGTAGACCGTTTCCTCGTTCACTATTTAACTTTATGATATTTAACTATTGTATATTGTATTTTTTTATAATACTTTCCAAACGAAATCGAAATAAAAAAAAAAAAATTCGAATTGCAAGAAAAAGACTATCGAAAAACTCAATGTGTATAGACAGGAGTAAGATGTTATAAACAAACACAAAAAGTAAAAAAAAAAATCAAACTTTGAATGGATTTCTTGATCCATTATTTAAAAGTTGAATTCTGAGTGTAGTTCTTCAGTTTACTTCCGCTATTCACGAATTTTGTCCCTTTTTTTCAAACTCTGCTGACAACACAATGTGTCCATCCCAATGAGAACTTGAGATAAGGGGTGAAAATAAGGGGGAATTTGACGAAAAAATCACTAACTCAAGAGGGAAAGAAATCACTTTGATAAAAAAAAAAAATTTTAATAAAAAAAAATATAATGTATTTGAAATGTTCAAATTCATTTACCATCAATTATTTTTTTAGATGCTATTTAAAATGTATATTCCCATTTTACCCTTGAAATCTTTTGAAGCATACTTTACTCTTGTACTTCATAAGAAAGATAGGTGAAATGGTTGGCATGGTAACAAATGACTTAAACAAGAATATTACGTAACTGTTTTTTTTTTGAAGATTTTCGTGTCCTCCCTGTCACAGTTAGTCACATACAAACAACCCCCCCCCCAGAATAAGACCCCTATGGCCTAAATTACTGAAAAGACTGTATGCATGTGTGTGTGTGAGTGTGAATGGGAAAAAAGTGTGAGTGTTAAAAAAAAAGACAGGAAGCAAACCCGGAAGCCAGCTAATTTCTTCTCTCTGAGCCAAAGGTCACAGGCCATACATACATTTTAAACACCTCATCTGAAAATTTGAATGTTTAAATTGACCTTTGTAATTTGAAAAAATAAGAACGTAGTCTAAATGGAGAAAGAGAGATAAAAATAAAAAAGAAGAAAGAAATCCACCATTTTATTTTTCTTTTATTCCTATTTCGATTGGTTAATTTAACTAGCCAATAACAAATAAATCTATTTAATTATTTTATGATTTGGGTGGAGTTAAATAAAAGAAATAAATTTTTTTTCTTTTTCTTCCTGTTTTTTTAAATCTCACCCTCATTCATAATATAACTAATAGACAATTTTAATGTTTCTTAAATAAGAAATTATATATATAAGCTTATATATATATACTACATATAAGATATTATATACACCACGTTTTTTTAATTTTAAAACTCGATGAAAAATGTCTTTTTTTAAAGTATATCAGTAAAATAATAGTACTTTTTGACAGATTGTGTTCAAAAGCTTCGTGTCCCGCCCCATGGCGGTAACTTAACTATAGGTCTACCAGTAAAATTTCAACCTCCTAGTTCTTTTCGTTCTTGAGATATTTTGTTCACAGACACACAATCACGATATCGAATTTTTGACAATGCATTCCCTCTAACATAAATATAGGCAAGAAAAAGTAAAAAACAAATTAAATAAAAAAAAAAATAATTATTGTTTTATTTTGTTATTATCAATGTATGTATTTGTTAAATTAAAAAAAAAAAATCTGGTGTGACTGGCGCACAGCACACAACTTTCTCTTACCTTCGGTAATCGAAAGTTGTGTTCTGTGCTTGTCACACCAGATTTTTTGTGTCGACATGTATTTAGTTCCCGACAGTACGGAACATATGAATTCAGATGTAAAATTTATAAGTATGGGAAAATATTTATATTTTGTTACCATGGCAACCATTTCTCCTATCTTTTCTATGAAGCACAATAGTAAAGTGTGCTTCAAACAATTTTGAGAGCAAAATGAGAATATACATTTGAAAGAGCATCTAAAAAATAATTGATTTTTGAATTTTAATCAAAATCGTTACAGCGAATTTTGAGAAAATCGAAAAAAACTGAAAAAGTACATCAGTAAAGTACTAGTACTCTTTGGCTGATTTTGATTAAAAGCTTATTTTTCCGGTCCCGGGGGGTGTTTAACTTAAATATAAAATTTCAGCCTCATAGCTCAATTCCTTCATGCTTAAAATTGAACACACACCCACACACCCACCCACCCACACACCCACACACCCACAGACAGACCATGTCGCAAAAACCACTTTTTTGGATTCAGGGGACCTCAAAAAGTGAAGATCCATCAAAATCTCGACATCGAATTTTTGACATGAATCCAATACTTTCTTTCTATATATATATTACATATATACATAGGTAAGAGAAAGTAAAAAAACACTTCGTTTTTGAGAAGTTGAACTTTGATATAATAAGACATGAGAGATAGTTATCAAGAAGATGGTTGGTGGTTGGCTATCTCACCCCTTTTGACACCACAATACGGATTCATTTCTCTATTCCCAATTGTAAAAAATAACTACCAGCAAATAAGTCAGCAAGTCAGCGTAAAGGAGTCTTTTGATTACGAGACTTTGATCATGTAAGAACAATAAGAACCCTGGATTAACCGCTGATTTCACTCCCCTGGCTTTTAATTATTCCTGCATGGAATAAATAGAACTGAGAGTGCAGGCGAAAGGCGAGAAAAAAAAACATCATTTTTGCTTTTTAATTTTCAATCAAAAATATTAAAAATTCTGAAATTAATCTTAATTAAAAAAAAAAAAAAAAAAAAAAATAAATAAATAAATAAATAAATAAATAAATAAATAAATAAAGAAAAAACTTGTAATTCTTTTTATGATTTTTACTTTTACTTTCTCTTACCTCTATTTATATGTTAATATATATAGAGAGAAAGTATTGGATTCATGTCGAATTAAGAAAAGCGCCGCCTACGAGCTTGGTGTAGTTGGTAGCGTGCCTACCTTCTATACCGAACGACGCGTCGCGGGTTCGGACCCCAGGCAGTCCGATGATTTTATTTAAGCCATTTGGATACCATTAAATAGAAATGCCTGGGCCCCCAATAGATATTATAAATAATAACGGTTATCGTAAAAGTCTTAAATGGTCTCAGTTGCCGAAAAGACTGTGAATGTGAATGAGAAAAAAGTGTGAATGTTTAAAAATAATAATAATGGATTCATGTCAAAAATTCGATGCCGAGATTTTGATGGATATATACGTTTTGAGTTTCCCTGAATCCAAAAAAGGGGTTTTCGCGACATGGTCTGTCTGTCTGTCTGTCTGTCTGTGCTATGCATGGTGAGTGAGTTCATATACCCGAATGCCGTCCTGTGGTCTAGTGGTAAGGACACTCCGAGTACAAATTGGAGGATCCGTGGTTCAACTCCCGGCGCCACAGCCTTACTTTTTTCAGGTATATGAATTAATAAATATTATTATTATTATTATTATTATTATTGGTTATTATATTATCCTCAGCTACCAGGGTCATTTGTTTAATTATATAAATTTCCGTTTCGCGGCTCACATACGCGATATATATAATATTCTTAAATATTATAATATAATTTCTTATTTAATAACTACTAATACAGACTAGTTTGGAATTTGAGAATTTTGAAAACATTTAGGTAACACACTAATCTGACCCAAATAATGTTATAGTCACAATGTTTATTTGGAACAAGTAATAAATCGGGAGCGAGACACTCGACAACTCCACCCTCCGGATGTCACCCGATGATCAGCCCCTAAAAGGCTTGCTTTTAGTCAGGTTTTGGTCTCATTCTCGAGATAGGTTTTGGGTGGAGGCGTTAAACAACCGATATTAATGGGCTGACATTTATGAGCTCGTTTCTTTACCCCGGGTGTCTTACCACCTCCCCTTTTGGCTTCCGAAGGGTGTAATCCGAGAGGCTACGTCCCAAGTCATGGCAGTGACTGATTGGCCACATTGTAAACTGGGGCTCGTTTAAATTTCGAAATCGAAACATTGTCAACACATTGGAACATGAGATTTTAAATATACAAAGATATATAAGGATTCCTTCAAACATCATTCTATTTATATAGATACAAAAGAGTTAATATTGATCTTTAACTGGTAATTCAGGGGCTCACATCTTGTGACTTGATAGAGGCCACGAGTTACCCGAGCTAAAAGTATTCTCCCTTTCCACCCTCCATCAAGCGTTAAGAGTATGCTTCCTCTTCTGTCTGTCGCATCTCTTTCTAATGCACCGCGGGCGTAGGCAACACGCAGAACTTCAAACATTTCAAAATTATTGGAAACTTCTTGTTGTGGAGATTCTTATTTTTAGAGATTTTATGATTTTCAATAAGCTTATATCTTAATCGCCAAACATCAAAGTTGATTATAGACTAATTACATTAGCGTACTGTCTTTTATTGTGTTTTATTTAAGCCATTTGGTATCCAAATGGCTTAAATAAAATCATCGGACTGCCTGGAGTCCGAACCCGCGACTTTTGGTTAGCAGGTTAACCCCTGCACCAAGCCCTTGGGCTTGATTTGATTTATAAGGAAGGATGAGAGAAACATTGATTCTTGAAACTTGTACCTGTACTCCAATTTAAATCTAAATTTAAATTAATTAAATGTTTTGAATATTCTTTATCCATTCATTTCTTCTTAAAACTGTTTTTAACTTTGAGGGTGATACCCCATCTTTTCCATCAAAATTATATAAAAACATTAAAATTTAAGTGCAAGATACAAGGGGAAAGAAAGTATATGTTCTTGACCAGTACAACCCTCTTGGATTACTCACTACTTCCTTATAATAATGAAATATGTTAGAATCAGGAAATTGTATAAGAACAATCAAAAAATTTTATATTTTAAAAAGTCTGCATGATTTAACAAAAACTTAGTTATTAAATGTGGTCTGGATTGATTTAAAATCTTAGTTGCTTTATGAATGAATCAATAAATTCATAATAAATAATATAGCATGTAAAATAGATATTTAAAAAATATATACAAACATATTTAGAAAATAATAGGTTATTTAAAGGATATTAAGATAACTCTAAATATTATCAATTATAGCGTTTAGATTATTCAAAATACGGGCACAAATTGTTTCCAAGTAATTATGCAGTAATTAATGATAATATCAAAATTTTTTCCATAATCTTTGTTGATTTTTTCTGGTAATTTAACAATTTTTTTTTTTTTTTTAATATTAACCATCCTTTAGCTATTATTAAAAACATTTATGAGAAATATTTTATAATAATAATTGCTTTAATTTCATTTTTATTTTTTTTTTTTTTAGAAAATTACGTCTCCTAATTAAATCTTATACGTAGTATATTCATAGAATATTAAATTGTAAGATAATATCAAAATTTTGTTTTTATAAATATCGGCATAGTTTGTGTTTAGGATTTATTAAGAGATATTTAATTGATTTTTTACTTTCTCTTACCCTATATATAAAATAGAGCCTATACTACCGTATTTATATTAGTGCGATCAAGTCAAAAGTTCTATGTCAAGATTTTGATAGATATCACGTTTCCCTGAGTCCAAAAAAGTGGGTCCCACAAATTAGTCTGTCTGTGTGTGTTTGTGTATGTGAGTAACGATTTTAAGCATGAAGAAATTGAGCTACTATATTGAAATTTTATATTTAAGTTATGTACACTCTCGGACACTCAAAATAAGCTTTTGAACAAAATCGGCCAAAAAGTACAAGCACTTTACTGATGTACTTTTTCAGTTATTTTCGATTTTCGAAAAATTCACTCGAACGATTTTGATTAAAATTCAAAAATCAATTATTTTTTAGATGCCTTTTAAAATGTATATTCTCATTTTGTTCTTGCCATTTTTACTTTTTAAAGCACACTTTACTCTTGTATTACTTATGAAATGCAAGTGGTCAAGTTTGGAACTAAAGTACTATGGGAAACTCGACACAAATAATCTTTTTCTCCTTCAGAGGCCATTTAATAAATTGTATAATTGTGTAAATAATGTCTTCAGGTGGGCATTAAGGCTCTTGAACCTCAGGGGTCATCCACCCGAGGTTTAGCAGCGCTTGCCATTGCTTATCAATAATAATCTTGGTGGTTGTTGTTCATACTTTCGGCTAAAAACAATAAAATTAATTAAAATTTTAATTAGGAAAAGGAATTATTTATAGGACAGGATCTCTATAAGTAAAAATTTCAATTTCTAACATTTCCATTTTTTGATTTTTCACTTTGTTAGAGATAAATTCATTCATTTTTTTTTTTCTTTGAACTCAACTAGGAAAATAAAATCTGGCATTAACACAGCTTGGAATTAATTGCGAAAAAGTCTCGTCTGTCTATCTTTTATTCGATTAACTGTTTGATTAAAGCCAGAAGATTCAAAGTCCTCCTCTCTCAGCAACATTATCATCATCAATTACATCAGCTCATCATCATTTAAATGATTTAAATATCGTACAAAAGGAGAACGGCCTTCTACCCAACCAAAATTCAGGATGTAATCTGAACCTTTTTTTCAAGAGGGGCTGCGATGATTGACTAGCGGCAAAATGGTCGGGAAATTATTTTTCTCTCTTTTTAGCCCTTTCACCTCCTCTCCATTCTGCTGTTTAAAAACATGACAGTTTTTTTTAGTTATTTATAAAAAATAAATTACAAAGTCGAGGAGTCCCTTTTGGTCCAATAAATTTATTTATGTACGGGTGGTTTTAGGAAAAAAACTATGAATATTTTTTAAATCATATATTAATATTTTGCGGCCTTCTTCTTCTTTCTTCGTCTTAATCCAGCGGTGCGGGGTCGGCGGAGAGGGTGGGGGTTCGACCGGGAAGGATTAGAACAGGCCAGCCCTTCGCACGGTCTGACGCCTGTTGAAAATATAGAAGGAAAGAGACTGACATGCAAAGAAAAGAAGTACTGTCAGTCCCAGCTAAGGCAGCTCGTGGTCGCCATCCACGTACCCACAAGATGTGGGTCCCTGAGCAAATTAATATTTTGCGACCATTTTACTACTTGTTACTATCCGTAGTATTAAGAGTGAAACTACTTTACTTTTTTATTTATCATGACTGTTAACTATTTTTTTTTTTTTTGCCCGTTTCATTGAGTACTTTACTATTGTTTGGTAAAAAAAAAAAACACTCACACTTTTTTCCAATCACACTCACATTCACAGTTTTTCGGCAACTTAGGCCATATAAGACTTTAAACAAATGGCTTAAATAAAATGATAGGAGATTTGATTTGAAGACACAAAAGGGGGGTTGGCTCCCTTTTATAACTTATATCTTTTTTCTTTAAAGAGGATAAATAATTGAATATTAAAAAAAATCTAATGGGAGTTTTAACGAACGACCTCTATGTCTGTGTGACTCCAGGCTGACTGCTCGGGCGGAGTGGAGGGGGGGGGGGGCACGGCCTCCACCAACAATTCCCCTGTCAACACTTGTAAGAGGTAATAATTAAATGGTATATAACTTTTTTTGTGATAAATAATACAATTATGTATAACTATCTTAATAACCAAATAAAAAATATTTTTTAAGTAAATAAATTCCTATAGGAAAGCAAAAAGATAATGGAAAAAGTTTTGTAACTTGGTTGCTTATTCTTTTTTTTTTTTTTTAGAAGGGAGTTTATACGAAACAATAAAATTTAATATAGCTACAGAAAATTTAAATTAAATTATACAAAAACACAGAGAAGAAATAAAATAAAATGAAAATAGCAATGACTGAAATAAAAATGCAGGCTCAGAGGTAGAGCATTTATCTTCTGGTGTCAAAGGTCGAGGTTTCACTTCATGTCTCACGCGACAAAATTTATTTCAATTGAATGGGATAGTAGGCCTATATATTCAAATTAGTATCTTAATAAATTTTTTTCAAATTTATCAAGAAATTTTTTTTAATTCATAGAGTTTCAAAGAAATTTTCGTTTTTAAATCTGCCCATCGAACTATATTTAATATTTTTTTTTCTTTCCAGCTTAATCCTATTGTCAGTAAAAAAAGTAAAAGTTTATATTTTGATAAATAATATACTTGAAAAGGAAAGGAGCCGAAAAGACATCTTCACATCAACTCGCGTGTCCTCATTTGACATATGGGTGGGGGTAAAGGATCTGAGAAGCCCATTGTTTTCGTCTGATTTAATCACACGCTCTCTTCCTTTAATAACTATAATCAAATTACACCTTGACAATTCGGCCCCTTAATGTCTTTATTATGTCTGGATGTCAGTCGAGCGAAAAAGGACAAAAAAAAAAAAATAAAAACACATGTATATGTGAAAATGATGGGTGAGAAATAAAGAAAAAAAAACGAAGGACTTGAAGGAAACAACATGAAAGGACGCGAGTAGATGATATTCTACAGCTGGCTGCCTTTTAGAAAAATTACTTCCAGGCTTGAAATCGATCAATCCCGTTTGTTTTTGTTCCCTTCGGTTGACATGGCCATCATTCCAATAATTATATCATCTGCTCTTTTTATTTATGGCTCTAGAAAGTTAGATTAAATTCACATATCAACTATTAAAAGAGAAAGCAAAAAAGACATTGTGGCTAAAATATTTTTTTAAATAGTTTTTGAGACCTATTTATTTTATCAGATATTAATAATCACAAAATGCCTCAATTCGGATAAGATATTTAACATATTTTGTGAATATATTTATTTTACTCGTTGATCAAATGTCCCAGGGAATCGAAACCGGGATCTTTAGATTATCCTGGGCATCGGCGTGATTCTTTACAAGCTGGAGTTCCCGGGGCCAGAGGATATTTCGCCCACTAGTATTAAAATAAATACTCAAAATCTTTTTTAATCTTATTTGATTTTACTTAGAAAACGGTGCAAATATTTTACAAGACTGACTCTAGAAACCATTCATGTTTTTTGGATATGACACTGAGAATTAAAAAAAAAAAAAAAAAAAAAAAAATTATAATTCCTTTAATTCTGACAGGGAAAATATTCTACAAATAACTAAATTATAAGATAATAACTAAGCATCTGTGCTGTAGTACAATGTTTGAGTTTTTGCCTCTCTAGAAGTCAAGGATTCGTTTCCCGTCTCATGCGACAAAAATTTATTTCACTTAAATTGGCCACCAATCAATTGGGGTTTCAAACTTGCGGCCTACGAGGCAATTTATTTTTGTTTATTCGGAATACCAGCAAAAAATTTAAACAGCGAAATGATGAAGACCCGGCAACGAAGAAGAAGAGCAACAATCACCAAGAAGGTTGAAGTGAAACAATGCCAAGAGCGGATATGGCTTAAGATGCCGAAAAGACATAAAGCATAGGGAACAAAATTAAAACAACTTCTAAAAATAGATGAAAAAATTCAATGAACAAAATGAGCAAAATTCTAAACAATATAAAAGAAAAAATGCTAATTTTCTATCGCTAGTAAGAAGCTTCTTTATGTTCCTGGATTGTTTACAACGAAATGAAGAGTCTCCCTTTAATAAGAAAGCGAAGGTGGGGGCTGTGTTCTCTACACAGCCGGTGGCTTTAACGGGGGAAACGCTTTTTCGTTGGTTTTAAAAAATTTTTTCTCTTCCCTATTTTTAAAATATAAAGAGAGAGAATTTTTTTTTTTTTTTTTTTTTTACTAGTAGTTGTTTTTTATCATTAATAAACATTTTCAATTATTTTTTATGAAATATGTGACGACTGGTGGTCTTTTTTTTTTCTGGGAGGGGAAATTTTATTTTAGAGATGATTTTATTATAGACTAAATTTAACGTTATTTTTTAAGATTTTTTTATTTTTTATATAATTTTTTTTTGCTCCACCAACACACCACTTATTTTCTCAGATTGTAAAATCTTTTCAGAAGTTAAAATTGATAAAGATTTCCAAATAAGAAATCCCCCCCCCCTCCTCTGATCTCGTATAAAAAAAAATAATCAAAAATCTAAAAAGAACACACCCACGGTTTTTAAAACTCTTTTTAAAAATATATTTATATTTTATGGCTAGGTTTTTTGGCCCAGTCCCTATAAGTTTCACAATTAAGACTATTTTTAAATATTTTTTTTTTTAAAAATGAGGTTTTTTAAAAAGAAAAATAGATTTTAAATAATTACTGAGTTTTTTATTTATTCTCTTAAAGATTTCCTTTCCCCCCCAATCGCATCCCCTTTTAGCCTGATAGAATAGGTTTTTTGGAATTACAAGGAGGTTTAAATTTTTAAAATTAATTTATAGCAAAAAAATAAAATTGAAATATAAAAAATAAAATGTGAAAATTTTAACATGAAAATCCATTTTTTTAAACCCTTAATACCCATAAATTTAGCTCTTAAAACAGAGGAGTTATTTAACCCTAAAATTTTTTTTTTGAATTACCCTCTAAAATGATTTAAGAGGAAAGCCAAGCAACGTTTAACATCTGGATTGTTGACCCAGATGAAGAAATCTGTAGAGCGCCCGCCGAAAGTTATACTTGCAGTTTTATTATACAGTGTATACAATGTATACTGTAAAAGGCTTAAAGTTCATAGGAGCCAAAAACGACTAAACAAATTATAAAAAAAATTTTTGAATTCAATGAGTTTGACACATATGGCATATGATCAATAAAGGCCTATCTATCTATAAACTTTGTTAGAAGATCCATAAAAAACTAGAATAGCCCATTATTTCACTATTTCTGTTGCCAGTATATGTAAAAAATTATCTTTCACACTTTAATTCATTACTGTTTTTTATAAGGAAATTTTTTTCTCTTCATTAACCAAATTTTTTTTTAAATAATTGAGCAATTAATTTAAGAAAAATTATTATCCAGAGCTGTTTGTTTGTTTTTTTTTTTGTTATTTATTAATATATTTCCAAAAATAATGCGTCACAATTGTGACTCCGAGCGTTTCTCTCTCTCAGCATCTCATCGCCATGTGACGACCATAAATTATGGATGATTTAGCGTAGACTTCAAATAATCTATTAAAAACGTTTTATAAACCATATATCATCCCCCTCCTACCCTTCAAAAAAAAAAATCCTAAACACTTGAAACAAAAATAAAGATATTAACTTACATATACAGAGCGTCGGTAATCAATTATAATTTGTCTCTGGAGAGAAAATAATAAATAAAATAAAAGAGAGATGAGAGATGAATGTGTTTTCAATTGGATTGAGAGATGGAGAAAGAGTGCGTGAGTCTTGAGGTGGGAGCTAGCAGATGAAAATGCAGCATCCGAGACGTCGTGACTGCCGTCAATGACTCAATCACGGATGCCATGTTACAAACATTTGCAAACCGAAAGCTGCAGACAGATCATCTCGTCTAAATATGGACCTCACCTCTTAAAGGAAGGGAACACACATACTCACGCTCTTTTTCTCTGTTTCTTTAAAAACGTTTTAACTACACCGAATGTTCTAACAAACGTCATTTAGGTGGCTAGAAAGTAATAAAATTAAAATAATTTCAAATTTTTTATATAAAGGTCATAGATATATTTAAGAAGACTGTGTTTTTTTTATTGGCGAGCCCAAACATCCCATAGCCCCCGGGAATCGAACCCAGGTTCTCCAGCCTTTCCGGGGCATAGGCGTGCTGTCCATTGCACCAGGCCCCCGTACCCTCGACCTCGACCTGGGTTCGATTCTCGGGGGCCATGGCCTCACCAATAAACAACACTCACAGTCTTGTTAAATAAAAATTTTATATAATACATCTTTTTATTACTGAATAATGAGGTATTAGTAAAGACAATATATTAGCTATTCTTGGAATCCAATCGCTTATATTGTAATATAAATTTGTAATATTTAATTAAATTAACTTCAAAGACATCAATCCACAGACCCCTGTCGTGTCCCATTTCTAAAATTATGAATCTTAATGACAAATATATTTATGTATTTCTTTATTCATTTTTATTTATTTAAGGATTAACTTCACAAAAATGACAACTGAAGGTTTTAAGTTTTCATTTTTCAAGTTCAGGATTTGAAATGAATCAGATAGAATAAGTTGCACTTTTTGTTCTAGCCATTTTGAACACGTTTACACATTTTGACTTGAATAGCGTGCCTGAAGTTATCCCATGTTGTTTAGTTTGAATGTGCTAATGAAGAAAAAACTATTGATGGCTTTCTGACTT
>JAKCPI010004717.1:0-67718 GCA_023213315.1 Euborellia annulipes
AATGGTTAATTGATCCATCATATAATTAAAAAAAAAAAAAAAAATTAAATTAAATCAAGTACTATTAATTGAAAAAAACGGTAATATATATTTTTAAGCTGATGATTGTTTGATAAAGTTTATTTAGCTAAACAAATAATAAAAGGCAAATCAAATAGCTTAAAGAGAGTCATATCAATATAACAACTGTGTACGAGAGCGTAAAGGCATTGACAAATGACAAACAAAACCAAAAGCTCGAGTTCAAATCTCTCGAGAAACAACTTTTTTTCCTCGAGGCTTGGATCGACCATCCATTGTTTTGTTTTCCAAGGCTTAGAGCCCAACCTTGGTTTTTGATTCTCGAGGCTTGGGCCAACCTTGGTTTTTTTGATTCCCAAGGCTGGGTACATTGTTATCATTCCAAGGCTTGGACCAAGCCTCGCCCAATGGTTAGACAAGTGCTTGCGCCAAACCTCGCCCAATGCTCGGCACGATTGGTCCAAGCCTGGTCCGAGGCTTGGCCCAATTGTGTGTTCCTTGAATGTTTTAAATCATCTGATAAGATTTTATTTTGTCTTTAAATAATGCAAAATAGAAATTATCTCCAAATAATAAATTATTAGAAAAAGAAAATTTTTATATCTTTGGCTGTTTGAATTAATAAATATTAATTTATCTGTAGGCCTATTATAAATACTTCAAATACTACTTACTTTGATTGGGAAATAATATAATAATCCCTTTGTGCTCACACACAAACACATACACATCTCACACGGACGAATATATATAGATATACTTTTCTACACTGTTTTTTACTTGTTACAGCATGTTTAAAGCGGCTTCAAACTTGGCTAGCTGGTCTCTTGTGATCTTTAGTAAAGTGAGTGCATTCGACACCGGATCTACATTCGTCGGTTTAAACTCCAGAACTCGTGGTTGGTGAGTCCCTTCTCAAATATTTACAATTCTGATTCATTTTTTAATTAAATCTATGCTGACATATAAATCTTTAAATAATTCAAAGAATTAATTATTAAAAACATGACAAAATTATTTCATTTCATTCGAAGCATATTTACATTAATTTAACCTAACTCTAATACAAAGCAAGTATTTTACTATTAACAATTTAGGCTTGTGACATATTAATTGACACTTTAATATTACTACTTCGTTTTTTTCTCTTAAAGTTCCCTTGAGATGCATCATATTTTGATCAACGTTTCTGAAAAAGTACTAACATTTTACTTATGCCATTTTATCAAGTTTCGGGGGTTGGGGAGCTGTTTGAACCCCCAAACTACGTCAACTGGGATGTTTAAAACAATTTAAGAAATGCGAAATACTATTGGTTCCAAGGGCGGTCCAGAGGTGTTTCTCGGGGGGGGGGGTAATCTGATGTGACTCGTCGCACAGCACACTATTTTTTCTTAATTTAGGTAATTTAAAGGCGCATTCTGTACTTGTTTGCCAGAATATAAATACAAATCAAATTTTTAAGTATTAATTTTTAAAGTTTTACATTAAAAATAAATTTTTTTCAAATCTCGGGGGGGGGGGGTGGTAATTACCCCCTTTACCCCCCCCCTCTTGTATCCGACCTTGATTGGTTCCGATTCGATTTGAAACTAATACGCATAAAAACATTAGATGCTTGAAATATAACTAATCTATGTCAAATAGATTTCTCAAGGCCCCATGATCTTAAATATATAAAGAAATTACAATAATAAATTAATTATGTAGTAGAATAATTAAAAGGCCCACGCAGCTATGTTTATTTCTTTATTATAGAACCCACAGCGAAGTTTCCGTCGACTATGCTTCATGGCTAGGGATCAGTTAACAGAGGGTTTTCCGTTGACTAGCCATGAAGATGGTTGCATAGTCGACCGAAACGTCTCTGTGGGTTCTATAATAAAGAAATAAACATAGCGGCTTGGGCCTTTTAATTATTCTATTACATATTGATTCAGCTATTCACCTCGCTAACATAAATTAATTATTAAATTTACGGATTGCGGTGTGGGTTTCAAGTGAAACATTTTGAACAAAGGTTGTATTTATGTGAGTTTCACGAGGAGGGTAAAAAAGTATTAACACAAATTTAAATACTCGGGTTGTTAACCCGAAATATATCGAGTATTTTAATTTGTGTTGAATTCCTCCAAGGGGGAGAAAGAGAGGAGCTTTTTTTCAGACTTTTTCCCCACCCCACACACACACACACACACACACACAATCTTTTCGGCCATATAAGACTTTTTATGATAACCGTTATTTATGAATATATCTATTGGTCTAGGGGGTCTGCAAATAAAACATTTGATCGTATTTTGGGATAGATTAGGTAGGATCTCTTTCAGGACAGCCCCCGCACTCATATGCTCGTAATCCAAAAAATCATATTCGTTCTCACTGATACAATTTCTTCAGATTCCCGGTCTTCGGAAAACATATTTTTTTAAATTTTTTAAACAAACAAGGCAATTTGCAGTTTTTTTTTATATTTTCATTTACTACATATACTTTTTTGTATTGATAAATGAAATTGATATTTTTAATGCCAATAAGATTTATGTGAAGTTAAATACTAACTTCAATTTTCTGGAAAATCAAAGGTAAATATTAATAAAATTTAACGCTAATTTAATTTTGTCATAAATAACTGATTAGAGCCAAGACTAATTTAATTATTTTTTAGAACGGAAATCGTAACATGCGACTGACTGATTTTTATACTGTGAATAAAAAATAATTATTGGAGACAAGAAAAAGTGTGATGTGTTAAATCACATCGGACAACAAACAAGCAAGAGCGTTGAACAGATTTTGTTATTTTGATGGTTGAATTTGAAGACCCAACAAATAAAAGAACCAGAAGAAGGCGTGTTGCCAAAGAGGACAGAAACCCGAAAACCATCGATTTGTTGTAATAAAAATAAAATTTAATAAATAAATTAAATCAAATCAAATGGCCTCAGCAACAACCGTAACGACTTCATTAAAAGAATTGATTAAACAAAAAAATTCTTCATTAGAAGAGGAATACGAAAAAATTTGTAAGTACCGTATACACATCTTTGAATTTCTTCCTAATCATTTTTTTTTTTAACAATCTCACTTTTTATCCATTCACACTCACATTCACACACACATACACACAGTCTTTTCGGCAACTTAGGCCATATAAGACTTTATACGATAACCGTTATTATGAATATATATATTAGGGTCCAGGCATTCTTATTTAAGCCATTTGGTATCCAAAACATTTTTTTATTACTGTTTTCAATTTTACTCCAATTGAGCAAATAAAAAAAATTAGCTAGATAGAGCTTTGTTTGAAAAAGATGAAACTTTTTCAATCAACGCTCAAAAAAACTGTCCATTAACCAGTATATCGTTTAAGATAGCAAATTTGCGAGATGAGTTTGTGTTTGGCCTTCGCAAAAGCGTGGAGTTCCTGGTTCGAGACCAGGGGGCGCAATTTTGCAATTCTCGCAAATTTATTATTTAAAAAAAAAAAAAAAAAATAGTCTTCAACAACATTTCTCAATTTTTGTCGACTTGCAATTGCGACCCAAAACTTATTTATCAAGCGAAGTCAACTTCGACCCACAGTTTGAGACACGCTGTATTATACTACCCTGGAAAATAAATAATTTTGCATACACTCTTTGAAATATATTTTTATACTTAAAATTTTTTTGCATTTTTAACGTATATGATAGAATAATATGTTATAAAATTTGAAATCAAAAATATTACATCACATCAATCAGAAAGCAAAAACAACTTCTGTTCTTTGACCTTTTTAGGAAACTTAAAAATAAAAAAAAATAATTAAAATCAATTAGATAGGATTGATATTTAAGATAATCTCGTTTCCCTTTCTTCCCCGTCATTACTCAGTTCGAACACCCAATCCAAGCCAAGCCCCTCTCTTAAAAAAAAAATGTTTATCCTGCACAAATGAGCGGAAGCAGGGAAGCATTGAGTGAAAATCTAACTGATGACCATCGACAATTTACTCCTTCGCATGTTATTCCGCACCTGACATAACTAATTTTTTTATCCAGTTAATTAATCATCTTTTATATAATCCTTTAATTATCAAGGTTACCATGAAAATATAACATTAAGTTAATTAACAAAAAAAATAGGGTCCGACCGAACAAGTTTCAGCCGAAACCGAAACCGATCGGTCCTGAAAAATAAATAAACATATGGGCTACAGAACGTATTTTAAAAGATGTTTTTTTATTATAATTCTTAAACTCTTCAGCGTCCTTTAAAATTATAATTACAATACATTTAATTTAAAAATCTGGTGTGACTGTTCGCACAGCACACAACCTTACCACACTCACGTGCTGAATCGGTAATCGAAAGTTGTGTTTTGTGCTTGTCACGACATATTTTTTTGTGTCGAGATATATAGGTTCCGACAGTAGGGTACATTTGAATTCAAAATGAGTTTTTTTTTTTTTAAACATTCACACTTTTTTTCTCATTCAAACTCACATTCACACACATTCACACAGTTTTTTCGGCAACTTAGGCCATTTAAGACTTTTAACGATACTCGTATGTTTAAATATATCTATTGAGGGTCCAGGCATTTCTATTTAAGCCATTTGGTATCCAAATGCCTTAAATAAAATCATCGGACTGCCTGGGGTCCGAACCCGCGACTTTTGGTATACTAGGTTAGCACGCTAACCCCTTCACCAAGCCCCGAGGGCAATGTAAAATTTATAAACATGGGAAAATATTTATATTTTGTTACCATGGCAACCATTTCTATCCTTCATATGAAGTACAAGTGTAAAGTGGTCTTCAAAACATTTCAATGGCAAAAAGAGAATATACCGTACATTTTAAAAAGCATTTAAAAAATAATTGATTTTGAACTTTAATCAAAATCATTGGATCAAATTTTGAGAAAATCGAAAAAAACTGAAAAAGTACATCAGTAAAGTACTACTCTTTGGCCGATTTTGGTTAAAAGCTTATTTTCATCCGAACAACCTTATAGAAGAAAAATATTGCAAAATTTTTCCGTTCATCTTAAACATATCCTACATACGCTCTGGGAATACGAACTAAGAGATATAGCTCTGAAGAAGATGCAAGTCATGTTTAAAATAACTACGACCCAAGGCGGACATGGTGGCTCGTATTTTATATAATCCCTTATTGTAGGGATTCAATTATCTTCAAACACACTTGCTCGCGATTATGCATTTTCTTTTATATACTTCACAGGTTTATTGTCCAGAAAGAAACTATTCAACTTATACACCTTTATAACAAATGGATAATTATCTAGTAAGCTCTATAGCTTAAGAATCAAGTAAAAAATGAAAATACTTCAAATAGCAGTTTCCTGGGATCAAATTAATGACTTAAAATTTCATTTATGATGATCTCTCGATTACCAACTCAATAGCATCGAAATACGACCCCTTCCGGAATTTTTTTTTTATAATATAAACACTTAAAACTAGCATTTAGGTAAAGTTACATCATCAAAAGAAAGTTTTCTTCTCCGAATCTAATTGCTCAAATTTATGATTATGCAGGATGAATCGGTTCTCTTATAAACAAAGAATTTTGTTTGCCTCTGACTTTTAATTTCAATTACAATTCGTTAAAAGTTAACAAAATCTAACTTTTCTGAGATGAGGAATAAATTATAAATATGTAGCAATGTTACCCATTTTAGAATTGATTTTTGTTTTCCCGAATGAGAACCTCTCACATATCTGCTTCATCTTTATAAATAAACGTCAGATGCATGAGTAGTGGCTGAATGTATTCTTAATGATGAGGAGATAAGACAGCCAAAAGTATTGCTTTAAAAAAAATCACTTTAATCTGTCTTCTTTTAAAAACAATTTTATTTTATCCTACCTCTATGTATGTAAATATATATATAGAGAGAAAGTATTGGATTCATGTCAAAAATTCAATGTCGAGATTTTGATGGATAAACACGTTTTGAGGTCCCCTGAATCCAAAAAAGTGGTTTTCTGTCTGAGTGTGTGTGTCTGTGTTCAATTTTAAGCAAGAAGGAATTGAGCTATGATGCTGAAATTTTATATTTAAGTTAGAGACTTCTTGCAGCGTGAAAATAAGTTTTTAATCAATTCGGCTAAAAAGTACTAGTACTTTACTGATGTACTTTTTCACTTTTTTTCGATTTTCTCAAAATTCGCTCCAACGATTTTAATAAAAATTAATTATTTTTTAGATGCTCTTTCAAATGTACCTGGTATATTTTCATTTTGCCCTCAAAATTGTTAGTTTAAGAGATGTATTTTCATGTAAAAGTGTAATTGGCTTCAAAAACATTTTTTTACTATTTCTTTTTTTCAAAACGGTACTTACTTTCCGGCTAGACCTTATTTTTATCGATTTTGTTTTAAACTGAAAGTTCGTTTTTAAAGTTTTCAAGATGGTTAGCTTATCGAGTGTAGATTACATAAATTATAATTTTATTTGCCCCTTGACAGTAGCACTGTGGTAAAGTTTCAAGTTTCTTGAGCATAGGCGTAACTAGGGAATTCGACTGGGTGGGAGAATGGGACCAGCCATCCTCCTTGGAAGGACCCATATTGTTTCAATTTTTCTTGGGGCGGGGACCCTTCTGAGAGGAGGGCCCTCGGGACCCCCCTAGTTACGCCCATGCTCTTCAGCCAGTAGTCAGGGGTTCCCATCTCGCCTCAAGCGAAAAAATGTATTTCAATGAAATACTAGCTAATTAAAGACTGCCTCCGAAATGCCTAAAAAGATCTTAAATAAAGTATTAAAAATATTTATTCCATTTTTGTCTAATAAAGATAGAAATCTTTATTTTGAATTTTTTTGTAGACGACAGTATAAAGTACTTGATATAACTAATAACTCAGAGAAATTATTTCCATTATGAATATACTTTTATATTTATTTGATCCCGAAATGTTTGATTACTTAAATTTCATTCTCTATTTAAATGAGATTATATCCGTGTTCTTATCTATTCAATATTCAAAGAGATTATATATTTTAATTTATTTTTTACACAATTAATCCTTTGAAAAAAGAAAAGAGAGAAAGAACATAGATAAATGACTTTAAGTAGGTGAACAGGAAGAATCAAGTTTCGGGATGAAACAAAACGACTAAGCTTAACTAAAGTTGTTGACTTGTAAACAAAAATAAATTATTTAAATGTTTGTACAAATTAATATTTTAATAATTTTCCCTTCTCGGGATTATGTGGTAGACCATAAACTACCTTTATTGGGATACAGGGGACCTCAAAACGTGTATATCCATCAAAATCTCGACATCGAATTTTTGACATAAATCCAATACTTTCTCTCATATATAAGGGAAAGTAAAAAATCGAATATTTTTTAAATTAATATAGATTATTTATATTTTAAATTCGCTCAGGGGCCCACAACTTGTGGGTACGTGGATGGCGACCACGAGCTGCCCGAGCTGGGACAGGCAGTACTATTCTTTGTATGCCTTCCTCCTTTCAACAGGCGTCAGACCGTGGGACGGGCCGGCCTGTTCTATCCTTCTCGGTCGCAAAACGCATGATAGGATTGGAGGGAAAAAGTTAGGTCCGCCGACCCCGCATTGCGGGAGTAAGGCGAGAACAGACTATATTTTAAATATTTATAATTCCCTAAAAATTTACGGCACATGATTAAGGGAAGCCGAGGGTTTTTCACATGCATCAATTGTAAGGGAATGTTCAGGAGCTCCCCCTTTCTAGTTGCAAAGCCCGCCAAAGTTCAGTGACGCTGCTAGTATACCTATATAAATAAGTAATATTTCTTCTTTCTCTAATAAAAATAAAAATCTCTATAAACAAATTTTTTCTAGAAGAAATTCTTTTCAGAATTTAATTTACATATACTCGTATTTATTTAAATATCTGATATATCTCTCTGTTGCATCGCTATTTTATATGCTTTCTTCTTCTTATATGAGATAAAAATATCTTGTTTTTTAGGACATCTTTTTTTTGTAGGCGAATAAGTGAAATTAACTAAGGTGAATTGTAATTTCAAATAAAGAATTTCAAGAAAAAAAAAAAAACAATGCGAAATTTCGCATTATGATAGGTTGTATATTCGATAAAAACCGGTTCCAACTTGATTCTCATAAATGATATTTAAGAGTCAGCAAGAATTAGTGGCTATTTATTCCGATCCCCAACCCACAGCTGGTTGGACCTCAAAACCTAGGTCAGAAGAAAGTGAAAGAAAGGAAATAAAAACAATACTTAGCTATGTATGCATAATAGATAATAACAGTACTTATGCACTATCTATTTAAATTTATTTTAATTAATATATAAAATATTGAGGCCAAAAGTAAGGAGCTTAAACGATTAGATCTGGAAAATTGGGTCCCTGGAAGATAGGCAACCATCTTGCTAATGGAATTTTCGAAATGAAAGCTTTTTCTTTCTCGTAAAAATTTTATGATTTTTTTTTTCTTTAAATTGACACATGTACTTAATTTTAATATTCCAATCATGAAGTCTGTCACATGTCGAAGGCCCTTTTATGTGCATTGCTTTGCAAACTCATGACCTAAAATTTATATTTCGAAGTGACTTCCCTGAACGAATCTCGGTCATTGTGTTGTCAATTTGTCTAGTAGTCGATCTTGACGATCTCTCTCGCAATTTTTTTTTTCATTTAATCATACAAATATTTTTTTTTCTGCTCTTAAAAAAAAATCTTTAAATAAGAGCTTTGAAATATGACTAATTTATTCAATTTCTCTTCCTTTTTGCTACTAAGTACGGATGTTTATTTTATAAGAAAGAATCACAATTTCTTAAGGTTAAAGACCGTTTAATATTAAATAAAAAACTATGTAGCGAAGTTGCAAAACTTTTCCAGTCTTCTTATTCAGAAACCTAATCAGAGCTAAGCTCTAAAACTAATATTTATTAGCTTATTGTTAGCTAAAAAGACCCGCCCGGAATCCACTTCATTCCCTACCTTTGAAGGCTATTTGGACTTGTTTTTAAAATCAAATGTTTTTTTTATTTTTGACATTCGTAATAGTCTGTGGCACACAGCCAAAAAATACCTGGTGAATCTTTTCATTTTTGAAGCCAACTTTTTTTTTGGGATTAAATAAATCCTCTTCCACACAGTGGCGTCATTTGGGGGGGGAGCAGGTGAACATTTGCCCCCCTCCCAAGGTTCTTTTTAAATTTTATATTATTCTAAATAAAATCTTTCAAAATATATCTAAGAGTATATATAAACTGTACAAAATTAAACAATTAATTTAATTAAATATATTTTGGCCAAATTTTAGTACCTATTGGTAAATAAATTTTAAGAAAAAAAAGTTTGCCCCCCCCCCCCGCCAAGAAAAAGTTGAAAGAACTGCTTCCACACAATCGATTGATATGAAATTTGTTTCAGAGTTAGAAACAAACATTTTAATTATTATGACATAGTTTCAAAATATTTGGTCCTGGAGAAGTAGAGAAAACCATAATTCACGATAAATAAAAATTTACCGCACATTTTTTTTCGCTCTTTACTGGACGATTTTTGCAATCGTAATACCTTAAAGTTTTTCATAAAAAAAAAACAATAGAATTTGTCATTAAATAGTAGCCTAATAAAAATAATTGTTTAAAATAATTTTAAAATTTCCGTTTCTCCGACTGTGAATGAGTTTAAAAAGAGTAACGATGTTGTCATCATATTAATTAAATAAATAAATAGAATATAAATCCTTGATAGTTTCAGTATATAAACAAAATCGGTGGCGTTACATTACAAGAAAAAGTTGATATCATCAAATTAATAAATTCATGATAAAAAAAAATTTTTTTAAACTCTAGGCTCAAAATTTTTTTTTTGATTTTTAGATTTGCATTAGATTTAGATTTATTTTAGAGCTTTGATTCACTTAATTTAGAGGGCATCTTTTACTTTCTCGAAGAGAAAATATTTTAATTTGGCCTCGAGATTTTTTTTTAATTAATCGATACAGAATATAATTCTTTTCGCTCGGAATCGGATTCGGAAGCAAAGACTTTTCTATTTGATTAAAGTTGTCAATAATTAAACTCGGACATGATAATTAGGCCAATTTATTTATTGATATTTAGAGAAACTCCTCCCGCTACAAATCAACATTTGGGGACATGGTCCTGAAGAAGGACCCTTTTGTGCTCCGAAACGTTGACTACTAACGGGAGGAGTTTCTCTAAATAAATAAATTGGCCTGATTATCATCTCCGAGTTTAATTACACAGGGAAACAAAAAAAGATCTTTTTTTTGTTGCCGGAGTATTTGGAGCTATTCCGTCATATCATAGATTTTCAAGTTTAATCTCAACGGGCATCTTCTCAGTTCCCGCAGTTGAGTTCCCCTTTTATGCTTCTCGTTTTTATTTTATTTTCTTCCTGGCTGCATGTGACCACTTGTCATTATAGGTCTTCGGACCTTAAACTTATGCATCCATTCCAAAAAAAAAAAAAAAAATCAATTATTTGAAAACTTAATAGCGGCCATGAGCTCGAATCAAATACAGTATATGTAAAGACTCTACCGTCCCGTATCACGGGTATAATACAAGGGAAGAATAAGATTTATAGACGTATTGTTAGTTATTGTAAATAACAGCAAATAGGAAGGTAGGCTACAGTAAAATAGGTGAAGGGAAAATCTAAAGTTTAAATTAATTTTAAGGCTTATACAAATAGATGGGCCTCAAAACCTCACCGTATAAGGTTTGATTAATAATTAAGTAAGACATACTTCTGGCCGGCTTCTTTAGTTCTAGTAAACTAACAAACTTATCCAACAGATAGCAAATCATCGATTAGTAAACAAAGACACGCTTTACCTTCGAGTTTAAAAAAATGAATTTTTCACATATAGACTAATAAACTATTTCGTCAAAATCCTGTTACTTTTACTGAGTTACAAGCCTTTAAATTACAAAATAAATAAGTTATAAATCGCGGAATTTCTGTTCAGATAGCCAATTAATCTCAACTCTATCATTATAATGATTAAGAATGACATTTGGTTTAAAATAGGCAAACACATGATTCTCGTTACTTCCTCTCTTTAACTAGCTTTCCCCATTTGGTTTGAATGCATTTTTTTTGTACCAACAATTAGAAAAATTCTTGTTCAACATAAGAGAAAAAAAAAAACAAATTCAACTTCCTTCCCAGTCAAGAGTAGAATACTGGCCTTTCAGATACAATCTTTTCTTGATATTATCATTTTAGAGCAGTGAAGCGTCTTTAGGAAAAAGTAGTTTTTTAACGTACTGTGTATTTGGTCCAATCCGTGAATATTATATTTCTAAAAAAAAAATTTTTAATTTTTAGGGGTGTTTATATATTTATAAATTTTAAAATTATTAATATTAAATAATATTATGTTTAATAAAAATGTTTGCCGTTAAGGACAAAATTAAAGGATAACTGTGGCCAAGGCGATTTGTTATTAAAAACAATTCGATCCTTATTTTTAGCCTTTTCGGCTACCGATATATAAAATTTGCATTCATGGAATGCTTATCTGCTTTGTCAAATTGGATGAGATTTGTAAAACATCTGTTACTTGCACTGAGGATGATTCCATCTCACTGGGATCGAGGTATTTACAAATAAACGGATAATACGCAAAATTATTTAATTTTTGGCGGGGGTCCTTATAATAAATTGATCTTCCTTACGGCCATCTACAATCAATACCGATATATTGTTTGATTTCGTTTATTTTTCGATATTTTCTTGTTATTCGATTATATTTTATTATTTTTCGCTCTCAATGAGCTTGGAAGTAACTAGGGGGTCCGGGGGGACGGTCCCCTAGAAGGATTCCCGCCCAAAAAAATTGAGTCAACATGGGGCAGTTCAGGCCCCCGGAGGATGGCTGCTCCCATGCCTCCCCCCCCAGTCAAATTCCCTAGTTACGCCCATGTCAATTAGGTTCTTTCAAAATAATTCTTTGGCCTCTAGTCCCTAGCTAAATTAAAAAACGCATAATATATATTATAACGATAGGCCTACATATCCATGTATGTTTAATTTAGGATATTAAGCATTCACTATTTTAAATAAATTCGTGAAAGCCTTGAACAAGTTGAAAGACCATTTTATATTTAATCAATATAATTTAAATTTTGGGTTTGTGGGGTCAATCCTGGAGTTTTCGGGAGTCAATCCCGAGAACTCGACTTATTTTTTCGAAGTTTCAAAACATGATATCTTAATCGCTTATTATCTTTATTTTTTTTTTATTTAAGGTCTTTTTCGGCATCGAAGGCCATATCCCTATTTATTTAAATTGATCGGAAGCCAATTCAATTTAAATTTCTGTCGCATGGGACGCGAGGGCTAAAAAATATCTTAAAATTTATTTACTATGATTTTTAATTATTCTGCTTTTATCTTTAAATATAGCTTGGATTTTGAAAGATTTTAAAAATTTTTAAATAATTAAACTTAACAGTCAGGTCTTTGTTCTTATCAGTCTATTGTTTGGTTCATTTTGTTTACAGTTCACTTCGGCTAGGTTTTACTTATTTTAATTTTTTTTAGAAAATAAATTACAATTATATCATTTTTGGTTCCGAACAAAATCCAATAGAAAAGTTCTCCTATGTCGTTTCAGAGATTTTTTATTTTACTTCATAATTGGCAAATATTTTTTTTTTCTGATATGATCTAAAGCCATTTCAATTAATCATAAAAAAAAAAAAATACTTTCACTCATTTTTATCTCCACTTTTCAAATTATGCACATAAAAAATCAACTTTAATAGATTTTTTTACAATTATAGACAGACACATTTTCATTTATATTTGTGTAAAAATATTTCTCGACAAGAGAGAGAAATGCAAATAAATAATGGCTTTCCAGTTCTAGGTCAATTGAAAATGATTTGCCATGAATCTCCTGGTTTCAAATGGCCGGAAGGTTAATTATTTTAGCTAACCGTATAATTTTCTATATCCATCTCAAGTTGAGAGAGAAAGAGAGAGTTTATAAGATAACCAACATTTCCCAAGTTATATCATGAATAATAATCGCACTTCTGGAAAAAAGTGAGATTTACAAAAAAAGCAAATCGTTCCACCCACCGTTAACTTCAAGATGAATAAAAAAGTTTTTGTATAATAAAAGAATTTTTTTTTTCATTATATACTCTAACTAATTATTATTATGCTGGAATTATTTTTTAAATTATTTTTTTTTTATGTTGATATTTAAAAAGATATTTTCATTTTCATTTTAAATTTCCGTCTGAAGTAATCAAAAAATAATCTTTAATGAATTTAATCATTTTAAATATATTGTTTGATATAATAATTATTACATAATAATATTAGTATGGTTTATATAATTTCATAATTATTACGACCTCTCACTTAAGGTTTTCATTTTAATTTTATTAAAACGCTATTAATTGAATCTAATTTTTCTAAATACTATATCTGTTCAATGTTGTTGAATTTGGACTGCCGTTTTATGTTTGTCACAGTCGAAATTTTTAATAGTCCTCATTGCAACACTTTCACCGAAAAAAAAAAATAATTTGGGGAAAAAAAAATTTCGTCGACGTTTCGGTCGCAAATCACGACATTCCTCAGGACGAATAATCGTTAGAATATAGATGAAGGTTAATTGTTAACCGTAGACGTTTCGGTTGCAAATCACGACCTTCCTCTGTATTCTAACAATTAATCGTCCTGAGGAAGGTCGTGATTTGCTACTGAAACGTCGACGGTTAACAATTAAATAAAAGTTTTTTATTTAATTCCTTGGGTGCAAAGTCTTTTATGCCGAAAAAAATCTATTCAAAAATCTAATTCAAAATCTACAGCCACTTCTCATCACTAGTTAAAATTTAATTTATTTATCCTCTCGCCTCTCGCCGGAGAGATGTTGTCAATATTGACTTTCTTAAAACTAAGGGGTGTCGGCTCAAACCCCAGGCAGTCCGATGAATATTTATTTTAATTAGGAATCGACCGAAGTTTCGGTTTCGGCCAATTTCGGCCAAAAAATGATTTTCGCAAGAGGGAAAAGTAAAAAAAAAAAAGGTAAAACGATATGAATTTTTTTTTTGTATAGGAAAAATTCAAGTTTCGATTTCGGTTACGGTTTCGGCCGAAACTAAGATTGAGGCTGAAATTCGGTTTCGGCTGAAAATCTTGTTTCGGTCGGGCCCTAATTTTAATCATTTGATCAAATGATATAAATAAATGTGCCTGGATATATATACATATATCGTTAAAGTCTATATGGCCTAAAATAATTTTTTTTTTAAAAGACTAATATTATCAAAAATTCATTAATGTTCATAATTTTCTGGAAGGGTATTCCTGCCAATTCATGATGAGTAAAAAAAAACTTCCGTCACGTTTACAAATTACTTATTTACAATTTTTGCAACCCTAATCGTCAATTAATGCCACTTCCTTATCTGAATATCCAAGAAACAATTTTTTTATGGAATTTACTACACCCAGCAATTATTTTTTAATATGATTTAGTTAAAATTACTTAATATAGAATTACACTCTATTTTTTTATTAATTTTATTTAAATCTTGATTTTCAAATTAACTTTGAAATTTTCTATTATTATCTTCATTCATTGTATTCAGGAGTCTCGTGAATATGGGGCTACCATGAGTTACTCGAGCTAAGTCTGATAATTCTTCATCAGTCTTACTCCCTTGAATATTAAGAACTCGGTTATGCGTCAGGCTATTTTACTTTTATCTTTTCAATAATATTACAATCTGATTGTCCTGGGATTGTACTGGGGCTGAAGTATAATTCGTTCTTAAAGATGTTTGTTTCTTTCATCAAATTCTGACAAGAATAGCATTTGTTTAAAGAGATCTTTTTTTACTTCTCAAAAGATTTTTTCTAAGGCCTGAAGATGCCGGGTTCGATCCCCAGGGGGAGCGTTTGGCCCATCATCAAAATCATTTATTTATTTAAATTGAAAATTCAAAAAATTTTAGAAACATTAAAATAAATTATACGCATATACATTTTTTTTAACACTCACATTTTTTCTCAATCACACTCACACTCATACACACATTCACACAGTCTTTTCGGCAACTTAAGGCCATTTGAGACTTTGGCGATAACCGTTATTTCATTTGGTATTCAAAAGGCTTAAATAAAATCATGGGACCGCCTGGGTCCGAACGCCGCGTTCGATATAGAAGGTAGGCACGCTACCAACTACACCAAGCCCGGGGCCTATACGCATATAAATATAAAAGCCGAGAGGTGCATGTAAAAAGATAAAACCGTTTTGTGTCATTAACCTTATACGAATTTTATATACCGGTATATAAAATAAAAAACATTATTTATATGGTGTTCATATTTAATATTCGATAGTACAGTTTATATATTTTCACTTTGACAGATCTGCAATTTATTTTCTCTCGATTTCGGACATCAATCACGCACACATCTATAAATACGTGCTCATACAGGAAGATATCTAAACTAAATAAATTATTTAGATAGATTAATAAATTTCTATCTAATAAAAAAATAATGTCGGCAAATTACTTATCTTCTCCGTCTCTGACCAATATTTAGAAAAGGTTAATGACCTTTTCTTATTATAATGATAAAATAATTTCTCCAAAAATTTCTCATACATTTTTTTTTATACGGATTTTTAAAATAAGTATTACGCAACTTGGAAATATGATTAAATTGTATTATTTAGTTGATAATGCGCCATTATATTAATTTAATGGATGACCATTTTCTCTACGAGCTTCCTTTCTTTCACTTTCACCCAAGGCCGAGTGATGATGAAAATAAAAAGGCGATTTGGACCTGGCCGGGCGACGAGCTGCGAACCTCCAAGCAAGGCATTCTTCATCTCTCTCTCTCTCTTTCCAGCTCTCCAGTTCTCGAAGACACCCTTCGCTCTTTACGCTTTCCCTTTGCCTCCAGGCGGCTGCCTTCATCGATCATCTGCACTGATGCCTGATCAGCCTTGTCTTTCCTCTCGTCAACTTGTTTACCTTGTTGTTCTTAAGACCTGTCTTGGAGTATTTGTCAAATGTTATCTTTATTAATCATTTTTCTTTGTGCTGTTTCTTAATGTGATAATTCAATTAAAGTTGATTATCTCTGCTTACAATTGTTTTTTTTTTTTTTAATGAATTATATAAATATCTGAATTGGGACAAGAGAAGAATTTTAGATAAATATGCAATGTACTCATAAGCATTAATAATATACAGTATATGATATAGGCCAGCAACTATATTTTTCAACTTTTTTATACTCCAATTGAGAGTTAGTAACTCCAAATTGTGAATTAGTAGAGATTTTTTCTACTTGAAGGAGTCAGAGCGCCTTGCTAGAGGGCTCTGGACAAATTTATTACCAATTTAGAATACATACTGGTACATTATCATGACAACTATTTCTCATATCTTTCCTATGAAATACAAGAGTAAAGTGTGCTTCAAATAGTTTTGGAGATAAATAGACATTATACATTTTAAAGAGAATCAAAAAAATCATTGATTTATGAATTTTAATCAAAATCATTAGAGCGACATTTGTGAAAATCGAAAAAAACTCTTTTGTTGATTTTTTTCAAAATCGCCGGGAAGCTTATGAAATGGGTAATTAATTTAAGAATAAAATTTGATAACGTGAAATTTATTTCTTTTTGAGTAATTCCCTCAACATAAACTTTTTGATATTTAATTTGAAATACATTAAATTTATTGTGAAAAAATCCTAAATTCTATGAAGATCGATTCTTGTTAAAATATCAAAATATTTAGCCAAATTTCTAAGGGGAATTTGAGTTTTTTTCACAATAAATTTAATGAATTTCAAGTGAAATATATAAAGATATGGGTTAATTAAATAACTCAAAAACGAAAAATCTCTCCGTACTCAAATGATACTTAAGTAATAAACTTTTTCAGTTTTTTTTCGATTTTCTCAAAATTTGCTCTAACAATTTTGATTAAAATTCATAAATCAATTATTTATTAGATGCTCTTTAAAATGTATGTTCTCATTTTGCCCAAAATTGTTTGAAGCACCCCTTATTCTTGCACTTCAAGGGAAAGATATGAAAAATTCATAGAGTAGTTGCCATGCAAACCAAATATACATTTTTTTAGGTCTTTCGGCATCTTAGGCTATATAGACTTTAAACGATACTGATTCTTAATTACGATATATATTGGGGTCCAGGCACATTTAAAACACAAGTAAAAATAAATATTTTTATATACAGTATTATTAACTGATTTAGAGTTGAATGAACTTAGTTCATTACATACCTTTCCTACATTTCCTGGATAAACAAACCTTATGTAAATTTATTAGCATTTTATTACGTCATTTGAATTTTTTTTATTAATAGATGTAATAAAAAGAAAATAATTTTTATCTTAACAAGGACTGATTTTGCCGTTTTGCATTTATTTTTTCAACTGCTTAATATCAAACTTTTATGCTTACTTTTTCATGTTGTGCAACGTTTAAAACATTAAAAAACATATCAATAAAATAATAAAATTTGCATAAAATATTTGATATAATTTGCTCTTAAGCACTTTAGAATATTTCGTTCTATTATGCATATTTTTCATATTTTTTCAGAGAGCGTATATAGAAATTTTTTTCGGAGGGGGGGGGGGCCTGAACTCAAAAATTTTTGTGCGGAAAATTTTTTTTTAAGAAACTAAATTTTTTTCACACGAAATTTTTTGCGGAACATTTTTTCCTTTGCGGAACCAAAGTTTTCCATCCTGCAGAAAAATTTGTTGCCTTGATGTCTGTATATACCTCTATATGCACAGGCGCCGGAACTGGGGGGGGGGCAAGGGTACATTGCCCCCTGGCATCCTATAGGGGGGGGCAGAGGGGGGCAAAATTTCTTCTTTTTATTTCATTTATTTTTAAAAATGATATATTTTTACTTTTGAAAAATAAAATCTTCTAAATTAAAAAAATAAAAAGAGTAAAAAATTCATTTTTTTCCAAATTTTTTCCAAAAATTTTTAATAAAATCACTAGCAAATCTTTTAAAATTTTAATTTTATTAAAATTGTGATTTTATTTAAAATTTTTAGTTTTATAGTAGATTTGTTTTTGTTTTATACTATTTGAACATATTAAATTATTTTAATTTTCTAAAAAAAATTTTTTTGCCCCCCCCCTGATTCAAATTCGTTCCGGCGCCCCTGTCTATATGTATATGTTTGGGAAATTTCGGGGGGGGGCCCTCGGCCCCCCCCTTATATACGCCCCTGTATTCTTTTATAATTAGAAGGCTAGTAAAGGTTTTGCTAAAGCTATTTTTGTTAGCAACTTCATAACTCTCATCTAATTCATGTTTGGAATGTAAATATTTTTTCCTTTTTTTTTGTTCTAATAACTCTTTCCGACTTCTTATTTTCGAGTTGATAATTCGGTAATATTGTGGTTACTCTAGAGATTTAGAAAACGAATACTGTTTTTAATCATTAAATCTTTAGAAGAATTTTGAATCATCTAAATGCATAATTTATAATTACTTAATTACAGATATTTTGTTAAAACTTGAACGATTTTGATTAAAATTATTTTTTAAACAGTCTTTAAAATAATAAATTCTCATTTTTCTCTCAAAATTGTTGAAGTTCACTTCAGTTGAGCAAAAAACATTTTTTTTTTTGGATTTCTGTTCTAATGCTGGATTTCTGATTCTAGACACCAAAATATTTATTTTTAAACTTGATTTATTGTTATTTTACATTTATATGCCCTTGACCCGTGGCTCAGAGAGAAGACACTATCTTATCGCGCAGGAGCCCCAAATTCGCTTCCCGTTCCAAGCGAGAAAAATTTATTTATTTATTTGATTTGACTACAAATAATTTGAAATAAATAAGGATGGGGTCTAAATGGCCTTAAATGCAGAAAAAGACCTTAAAAAAAAAAAAATAAAATAATTTCTCACCTTCACCTTGTCAGATTTAATATCCATTTCTAAACATACCACAATTATGTTGTCAACTCTTTCTCTAAATATTATTCTATAATGAATTAAAAAATCATAAAGAATTATGTCTATTGCTATGGTCTCATCATTCGAATATTTATCACAGCTAACGGTGCCAAAGCAGTGAAAATCGAGCATTCAGTTGCTTGATCTGGCCATTTGACTAGCCGATCACGCTTCTGAGGATGGCGTCGAAAGCGTTGTCTTGGCACACTCAACCACATTCACCCATACTATATATCTCAAGATCTAACGCCCTTGACCGTCAGTGTCGTGTCTCCGCGTGCAGTTTCCAGTCAGGATGGCCCTCCGCTTTCTTTTGGTAGAGTCCTTCATACCCTTTTTGTTGCCAAACCACCATTAAATTTATTAGTGGCTATGTTGTCACGATATTTTTTTTTTAACTATTTATTTATTTACTAAACATTTCAAAATGTTATGAATGGAATTTATTTAGTATTGAAGCCAAATTTTCGTCACAATCCATAAAATACTGTTTTTGAAGTGAAACTATTTATTTTTTTAATTATCGAAGTGGATTAGTTAATATTTTTTTTTTTAATTATTAGTCAAATTGGACCCAACCTTTATGTTTGCCGTTTACATGTGCCTTTTTAGGATTTCTGGGTATGGATTATATTCCAGAGCAAAAAATTTAGCCATTTATTTGGGAGATTTATTTTCATGGTGGACCAAACTTCCTCTGGCCTTGAGGATCGAAACTAATTATTAAGTGGTTGAGTCAACAAATACAAAAAAAAAAAATTTATAACTTGTAATCTTGAAGAAGGTCTCGATTTCCAATCGAAACGTCTCCTGGACTTTCTCTACACTGACTTACTTTTCTTTAAATTGTTTATCATCCCATTAATTAATTTAATTTTGCTTAATTTTCAGCTTGTTTCCTTTGCTCTTCTCTCCACTTCTTACATAGAAGCATCATTCCCAAAGAAAAAGTACGTTAATACATTTAATAAGAACAAAAATGGCGGAGATACTATAATAGAACGTAAAATAGAGTATAAAGGCTGGTTTCTTCATCCATAATCATTGGTTAATTGACTTACAAGGCTTATAATGAAAAAACCCTGTTCAATACTAAATCTTATTATCAAAAAATATACTACATTTCACCATTTTATTATCAAAGCATCTTGAGGTGAAGAAACCGGCCTAATTACTGGTCTAAATTGCCGAAAAAACAATTAATAATATTGATGAATATCAAAACGAATACGGATAATAATTCTATACTGCCGGGGAAGTTTTTATACTCTTAGTACCAATTTTTTTTTTATAAAATTCTATTACTCCCCTTCCTCATGTGGCTAGAGGTTTTGATAAACATTAATAATGATAACCTAAAAGCCTAAGGAAGCGGGTTCTGACCCCAAGGAATCCGAATATTTATTTAAATCATTCGGATACCAAATTATTTAAATAAATGTATCTGGATAATTTGTATCCTAATATTTATATTTGTTTATCGTTTAAAGTATAGGGCCTATATGGCCTAAGATGGCGAAAAATTCTATTTATTATTCAAATAGTAATGGAAATATTAGAGTAAGCGCATGATTAGGCCAAATAAAAACACAAACTCAGTTTGCATAATAAAAATATACATGCCCTCGGGCTTGGTCTAGTTGGTAGCGCGCCTGCCTTGGATACCAAGGGTCGAGGATTCGGCAGTCCGATGATTTTATTTAAACCATTTGGACACCAATAGAAATGCCTGTAGCCCCAATAGATATATTTACAAATAACGGTTATCGTCAAAAGTCCTATATGGCCTGAGGTGTATATGGGTGTGATGTGAATGGGAAAAAGTGTGTTGTTTGAGTGTTTTTTTTTTATAAAAAAATATAAATATTCATCAGCCCTCGGGGCTTGGTGTAGAGGTTAGCGTGCTAACCTCGTATACCAAACGTCGCGGGTTCGGACCCCAGGTAGACCGATGATTTTATTTAAGACAATTGGATACCAGATGGCTTAAATAGAAATGCCTGAAGCCCCATATATATATATTACTTACAACAGTTATCGTCTAAAGTCTTAAATGGCCTGAGTTGCCGAAAAGACAGTATGAATGTGTGTGTGAATGAGAAAAAAGTGTGAATGTTTTTTTACAAAAAAAAAAAAAAAAAAAAAAAAAATCATCAAAAAAAAAATTTATAAAATTATTTATTTATTTTTTTTTTAGAATAATTGTACACCAAGTAAATGTAAACCCAATATTAGGTCCTGCTAAAGAGTTTCGATCACGTCTTGTTTGGAAGAAGGTAAATTATAATTTTAAAATATTTTCACTTTTTTTTTTTAAATTAAATAATCAAATAAATTATATCAATAGTACATAATATTTAATTATTATAAAATATGGCCTATCAATCAATAACCCATTTGACGTCATAATGTCCGACACACTAATCTAAATCCCTATGCATATTTAATACGCATATAACTGTTATGAGTCAGTCCTGTGTCTTCTTGGTAAAGAAAATAAAAAACTTAATGTCATATTACTTTCACATAATATTTATTTATGGTCAAATTATTTTTACTTCCTTCTTTTATATATTCAAAATCATTTTGAAACTCATAATTGATATTTAAACTAAAAAATTGATAAAATTTTGAATTTAAAAACATTTTTCCTAGTTAATTCCTCTTTTTATTTCACCAGGTATGTAACCCAGAATGGAGAAAGGTATGGGTTTCCGATTGGGAATCAACTGGTCCATCTTCACATCCACCCCAAGTAGACCCTTACGAACTTCAGGGCGGCGGAGGCCCTCATGGAAACGGAGCCGATGATCAATATTCAACAATTTCTGGGTCCAATGGTGACCCGGAATGGGATCCTGCGGGTCTTATGTGGGACCCCAGTGGTCCCGGACCTCAATATGTAAGAGCTTTTATTTTTGACTGTTACTTTAACCATTCATAATTAGTGAGTAAGTGGATTGAAGACCACGAGTTACTCGAGCTAAATTTACCTTTCTTCTAACTGTTAAAGTCAATTTTTTTTTTCATATCTCTATATTAAAATTTTATATTTAACTTTTCGTGTTAGAATTAAGTAATCTAAACCTATTATTATTTTTATTAATACTCATTAACTGAATCACTGATGAGTGCACTTTTTCCTTGAGATGACACTTTTTCTGGGAATCCCGAGTACCAATTATTGAAAATTGTCACATAATAGGAAGTACAGGAAAAGAAAGAGATGGAAATTTGTTTTTTGTTCTTTTCATTTTTGTCATTAGCTTCAATTTCTATTCTTATATCTTTGTATACTCCATTTAAGGCCTAAAGGGGTGGCCAACCGGCCTTGAACATTTTTGCGGCCCGCGAGATTCATCACCCTTTTACAAAATATATTATTTTTGCTTTTTGAGGTCCATTCCTCTATTATAAAATATATTATTCTTCTCCTTTATTTATTTATATTTTTTTTATAACTATATTCTTCCTGGCTGCATGTGACCACTCGTCATTATAGGTCTTCGGACCTTGTGCACCCATTCCAAAAAAAAAAAAAAAAAAAAAAAATATTTATTTGAGTCTATTTGAGCAAAAAATGTTTTTGTCATATTTAACCGTAAAGAATTTTTACTATCTTTTTTTTACAAATATAGACAGCAAATTTGTTATTTGTTGCATTCAATGATCGGAAATGAATTTCTTAATTACTTTCGACGTGTCATTAATCATTTTTACTTTCAACAAACCTTAATAGTATAATTATTAATTAACAAAGAGACTGGAGATTCTATTAAATAAGTAGGACTAAAATAAAATCTGATCTATCAATGATAAAATTAAACCTCCAGCAAATCAAATTTTAAAATTTTTCCAACAAAAATTTGTTTGCAAAGAAAGTCCGGTATTTTTATAAACTCAAGACAATCCTATTTTTACAAAACTCATAAAAAATCATAGAGAAGGGTGGGTTTTTGGTCCTGAAGCTTTCAGGAGTTGTGTAAGGCGAAAGTGAATTCATCGGCTTCCTTTGCATAGGCTTTTTATTTTTTTCTTCATTGTGCATTTTTTTAAAAATTATGCAATTTTAGTCTTTGATTTCCCTCTTTTGCATCGAAAGGCTGCTGTTATTATTATTATTTTTTTTTTTTTTACATCCAATTTCCACATGAGCTACTATTCGAGTTAGAAATATTAATATCAAAATATAAATCTATATACTAATTTTAGTATACTCTTTCTGATTTTTATGTTAGACCTATTTTATACTAGAATTCCGATTCGAGTATTTTTTTATTTTAGTTTTTTGTTGATTATTAAAAATTTTTACCGCTGGTCAGGAGCCAAATAAATAATAATAAAAAAAAAAAAAAAAAAAAAAAAATCGCATCCCAAAAATTCACTGGCGGCTATTTTTTTAATTAAATTTTCTATTTCAAAAAATAATAATTTCGCATTTTTTTTATAAAAGTATATTTTGAAAAATTGCTAAAGATAAAATAAAAATAGAGTGTAAGAGAAAGTAAAAAAGGAAAATATTTTTAAACCGCCTAGTAGTAGGCCTATATGCTAAAATTGGCAGGTGATATGCATATTTGTATTATACTGTATATCACTTCTTTTGCGGAACATTTAAAACCTATTCTTTTCTTCTTAGACTTATAATTCATTTATTATAATTAAAGGAAAAAAGGCCCTTTCGACAAATTCTTCCAGATCGTCCTTAGGATAGTTAACTTCTAGTAATTTTTTGAATTTAACATTTTTCATTTTTCTCACCTCAATCACACGAACTTCCATTTGATTATTTTTACTTTCTCTTATTTTCCTTTAATTATTGAGTCATAATGTGGATGACATCTTATTTTAAATTAATATAAAAAAAATTGAATAGAAAAATTCAATAAATTAATTAATAAACGTGTCATCATTCTTTTTTAATATTTTATCTATTTTCCATGATTTTTAAAGTACAGTATAAATTTTAAATTTCTCTTACCAGCTGGATTTTTGTTGTGTCAATTCATTCTAATTAATGTTCCTTTTATTGATGATTATTTTTTTCGTATTATATATTATATTATTTATTGAATATTAACATAAAAAATTTAATTTTTTACTTTTTCTTATTAGAAATCTCTACTATTTACACAACTTATAAAACTATATATCTAAATATTTTTCTTATTTTTTTTTTTGGATTTCTTCTAGAATTTTCTAATCCTATATATCGGCTAATTAATATATTATTTGTATAATAGTTCCATATATGATACTATTATACAAATATATCACTTATCAAACTTTCTTTAATCAGTTATTCTTTTGATTTAAGTACGATTCGATTCTTTTATAAAAAAAAAAAGTAATATAGATTATATTCGAACAATGGAAAATTTTTCATTCCAAAAAAAAGGTCTCTAAATAAATTAATAGAGATTTTATTGGCAATTACCTTAGTCGACAAAAGTGAACTTTTTTTCTTTCGCAAGAATAAAGATATGAGATTCTAGATGTATTTTGGATGCTGAATTCAAATATCATTTCAGTTTTTCCCCATCAGGCACATTTTTAGAGATGTAGAGAAAAATAAATTTTAATAGATAATGTTCTCTAAACAGGCTCTTATTTTGCATTTTCAAGATTTTTTCAAGGCCACACCCCTTAAAAATATGTATATTGTTATAATACACATAAATTTTAAGTTTCAGCCCAATCGGAGGTCATTTAGACGTGCCGCAAACGACTTAAATTTTAGAAAAATCGAATTTTTTCAGTTTTTTTTTTTATTTTGAACAACCCTAATGCAATTTTTACTATCCCTAAATACAAAATAAATATATTTATGATATTCTATATTTTTTTGGCTTTTCAAAAATTATTCATTCGTGAAAATCTGTTGATTATTAACGAAAATTAAAATTTATATGTATTTCAAAGGGGTGTCGCCTTAAAAAATGTTGAAAATGCAGAGTCGTTTTAGAGCACATTTTCTATTAAAATTTATTTTTATCTATATCTCTAAAACTCTGCATGTTGGATAAATTCTAACTACATATCTGAATTCAGGATAAATAAAAAATGTACTAGATTCACTAATCAGATTTCTTGTTAAGAAAACCTTGTCGACCAGTCTTATTAGAACATTCGCATATTAAAGAACAGGTATTCTAATGAGGATATAGTAAAAAATTTATTTTATTATTTTTTTTGTTTGTTTTTATTAGGGTCCACCTTCGAAGGGCTGGAATAATGGAAAAGGGAGAGTGCAACAATGGGATCGAAGTACAGAGAAGAGACATTGATATTGTATATATTTTTTAATAAATTGTTTTTTTTTTTTAATTAATTTATTTATCATTATTTAGATAATCCTGGTGGTCTATTGCACGGGCACAAACACCTCAAAATCTATCACTTCCAGTTTCCATTCTATTATATATCCAATATTTATTTTCAGCCAGTTTGTTTTCATTTCGTTCGATTTCTTCTATGCTATGTAAGTGTCCTATTTAAGAATGGATTAATTTATTCCACTAAAGAAAAATCTTCATGAGGACATTTAATTATAGTATAAGCAATAGAAAATCCGATGTTTTTTCACCTCACACAATTAATTGAAGGAAGACTATTACTCTTTTCAGAAATTAATGATGTATGATGCCCTTCCTGATATAAAAAAAATTAAGCACGTATTTATACTAAGGAAAAAAATAATAAATAAATATAAATAAAAAAAATTTCTCCGGACGTTGGAAACTAATTATAATCCTCACGCTATCTATCGGCTAGTGATCAATCTTAAAAAGAAAGTATTTTTGTCCTCTCACCTGGTAGCTCCATCTTAATTCGTTGAGGTAAATTTAAAAATGTTTACAATTTAAAAAAAATACATAATTTATTTTTAATTTACTTTAATCAAACAAAAGTACAAATAACTACTTTATTTAATTGAAGTTGTTTTTAATAAACAAACAAAAATTAATTTTAATCACAAAAATCTTAAACTTTAATAGTTATTTATATATTAGAACCAACTAACAATAAAACTACTATAAAACTACACCTTTTCAGTCTTTTTTTTATATTAACCCCAGTAATGTATCTAGACCGTGAAGCTTTTGAGAATGAATGAATTATTCACACAAAATTAGAACCAATTATAATAATACTGTAATTTAAAAAAATGGAAATTCAAAAACTTTACTGTCTAAATATTGTAATTTATACAACTAATTTAAATGCAGTATTATCATCTTTGCCAAATTACAAATCGACATGATGACACTCTCTGATTTGTAGAGTTACGCAATCACTATCTTTTGTTGATATAATTTTATGTATTTAAACTATAAATATTATTTAAAAGCACTATTATCTAAATTAGGTTATACTTATTTATTTTATCCTAATACATCTCTTATGTGTCATATACTAACAATTTAAGAGAGTAACTTGGGGTCAAATTCGGCTTATTTCCACTTTTTTACTTTTTATTATTATTTAAATTACACATTTGAATTAAGTTAATTTCTCAAGACGAGAAGCGCCCCACTGACTATTCAAGTAACTCATAGTACATTGTACATGTATTAAACGAGCAATGTACAGTACCATCAATTGCAATAGTATTGAGACTAAAGACCGGTAGTTAGGCAGCCCAAATGGCACACGCTCACTAAACTTTTTTCTGATTAAAAAATGCGCCTTTAAATTAACTATGTTAAAAAAAATTGTGTGTTCTGCGACCAGTCCCACCAGTTACCTACCCCCCCCCAACCCCCACCCCGAGAAACTCCTCTGGATCCGCTCTTAGCTTCAGCTTAGTCAATTCGAAACTTATTATCTAATCATCTTTTAGCTTGAGAATTTTATAAAAAATATCAATATATTTTAAAGTGTCCTTATTTAAAGGTTTCCTCTCTCCGCTTGGTCTTGTTCAATTGCTTCGAATAAAGCTTTAAAGTTGCCAGCTCCAAATCCCTAAAAATAATAATTTGTATTTTTTATTAGAGACCGGATTAAGAAAAGTTTTGGTAATTTATAACAACATTAGATATTTAATTCTATACGAATTAGGAAAAACTAAGTGATTGAGATTGATTTTTATGCTTTTTGCTTTTAAGTTTCATGTTTTTCCTTCGTGTATTTTAACTATTTTACGAATATTTATAATTTTTTTTTAAAAAAACTCCCATTCACACACCATACACCAGGGACGTATATAAGGGGGGGCCCCCCAAAAAAAATTTTAAAAACCCGAGTGTGAAAAAATATAGCCCTGTAAAAAAATTTTCGAGTGTGAAAAAATTTTGTTCCGCAAAAAAATTTTTCGCAGGGTGGGGCGGAATAAATTTAGTTTCTTTAAAAAAAATTGTATACATTGGATGAGTAAAATTGTATTGGATGCTTTTTCAACTTATATGTATTTAACAACTTTATTCAAGTTTTTATGTTTTTAAGACTTTTTCCATTTTTATGTTTTGTGTCTCTAATTATTATTATTATAAAAGTTCAGAAAAAATAATTTACAACTGCTGTGCTGATTGCGGCATAAGAATGCATCAGCTGGTTAAAGTCCCCACCAGTCGGGTAAAAGTCCTGGCGAAGACCGATCCATTTGTATTATAAAATCTAACAATCTTTTGTTATTATGAAATTTTTATCCAAAAAAATGTCGTTTGCCAAAAAACTTGATTATTATTTTATGCAGAATTAGGCTGAACGCACTCTAATTGAGCAAAACGTTTTGCTCAATGCCAACGCACACCGATTTAGCAAAACGCTCAATGGCAAAACATTTTGTTCAATGATGTCGAATCATGTCCAATTGTGTTTTGCCTCTTCAGTGTGCGTTGACCCATGGAAAAGCATTGAAAAATCAGTTTTAGGCACGATTAGTCAAAAACGTTTTGTCTGAAAACGTTTTTGATTGGTGTGCGTCAGCCTTAACAGCTGAAACGTGGTATTTTATTGTAATTAATAACATTTTTTGTGTTTATTTATTAAAATAAAGAAAAAAAAAAATCTTTATTTCTAATAACAATAATCGAGAAAGTTTAAATCAATTAATCAATCTTACAATTTTCAACCATTACTCCACCGATCCCGTAGTTTAAAATAATTTTTCCCTGCATCTTTACCGTAACTAAAATCTTTCAGTTTAATAATATGAACTAATGTAATTATCGCGGAACATTAATTAATACATCACTAGAAAAATATTTAGATAGGTCTACTAATTTATTTTTCAAACTTACATTATGATTATGCCTCTGAATAACTTCCAAAAACAAAGTTGGACGATCTTCCATATTTTTTGTGAAAATCTGAAGCAAATATCCATCTTCGTCGTAATCGATGAGAATATTCAATTCCTAAAAAATCAAATCATCTTTTTTTAATTCAAATTCTTTATTTACAACTTTATTTTATTTTTTTATACCTCTAAAATATCCAAGTCTTCTTTTATCATTACTTTTGATTTTTTTAATCTTTCACGAAGTGTTTTATAATAAGTAGATGGTACTTGAAGAAAATACATTCCCCGAGCTCTTAAATTACGGATCTGAAAAACAATTGAAGAAATTAAAAAACCTATAAAAAGTCAAAAAACAATATAATAATCAAGATGGGCTCCGAGGCACTTGCCCCCCCCTGAAAAATTAAAATGATACAAAAAATGTATAAAACAAAAAAAAAATAGAAAAAACCTTCTCAGAAACATCCACCTTGCCGGGTGAGAAAGCTTAAATACTAAGAGATGTATAACACTATTAATATCAAAGTACGTTTTTTTAACGATCTGAAGTGACTTGCCCGGGGGGGGCCTGCAAAAAACCTGGACCCCTTGTAATCAAGAGAGTAAACAAAATTTTTTTATTAAACCAAGGATCAGCAAAACGAACTTAATATTTTAACAGCAAATGGAGAAAAAATGAAATTAAAATTTACTATAAATTTTAAGATATCAGTTTTTATATTACTCCACGTCTTGACAAATGATACTTACAGCAGAAATAATATCTTTAGTATTTAATGCGATATGTTGTACACCTGCACCGCCATAATATTCAACATATTCCTGAATTTGACTTTTTTTCTTACCCTTTGCTGGCTCGTTAATTGGCATCTAAAATATAAATAAGTTTGAGATTAATTCAAAATTCAAAAAGCCTTAGGGACTTTATTTTAAACACACTATTTTCTTATTGACACTCACACACTCATACACACAGTCTTTTCGGCAACTTAGGCCGTATAAGACATTTTACAAAAACCGTTATTTATGAATATATATCAATTGAATATACCATTTGTTATCCAAATGGCTTAAATAAAATCATCGGACTGCTTGGGATCCGAATCCGCAACCCTTACTATAGAAGGCCAGTACTCTAGCCACTACACCACCGCCCGAGACAGGGGCGTATTTAAGGGGGGGCGGGGGGCCCGGCCCCCCGAAATTTCCCAAACACATACATATATAGGGATATACAGACATCAGCACAACAAATTTTTCCGCAGGATGGACAACTTTGGTTCCGCAATAGAAAAAATGTTCCTCAAAAAATTTCGTGTGAAAAAAAGTATAGTTTCTTAAAATAAAAATTTTCCTCAGAAAAATTTTTGAGTTTGGGCCCCCCCGAAAAAATTTCTATATACGCCCCTGGCCCAAGGGCATTCATGGACTTAAAGAGAAAAAAAAGATATTTTTTTAAAAATTCTTACCTTAATTGTTTCTTCATAATTGGCCATAACAATAGATCGAAGAGCTGAGAATTCCGAATGGACCTGTGAATCATCCACCGACCAAAAGCGATGAAACATGAGCATCTTCTCATACCAAGCGGCAACCGACTCCATTTGTAAATCAGGCTGGTTGCCTACCACATGGTCAATAAAATCCAGATAGCACATCGGACTAAAACAAAAAACAAAAACCATCGGGAAATAATATGGATTTTAAACTAACTTTTAAAGAATTGAATTGGAGAAAAAAAATCGATAATAAAATAAAAAAATTGCATCGGCCGGGAATCGAACCCGGGCCGCCCGCGTGGCAGGCGAGCATTCTACCACTGAACCACCGATGCTACTATTATAAATTTTCATTTAAAATTATTTTTCATAACCATTAAATTTAGATTGAAAATGACATTTGGCTAAAAGTCAATCTCAACATTTTTTTCGAATCCTCTCCCCCCTCTCTGTAAAGTAATTGTCTTGTATGTTGTTTTAAAAAAAATGAATATTTAATTTTTCTATTAGTTTTCTTTTTTCAAGCCATTGTTTTAGTCTTTTCGGCATCTTAGACCAAAAAACTTTAACAATACTTAAATTATTTAAATCCGATATTAAATACCTATATGTACGTCCAGGCATTTATTTTTCCCAAGACATATCGCCCTGATATAAATAACACAAATTAAATACTTACAGATTTTTACATAGAGCATCAGTTGGCATTAGAGGCTTTGTATATCCGGGAAGAAATGGTCCTTTATATTTTGATCTTTCAACAAATGTGTGAGTTGTATCCCCATACTGAAAAAGAAAATAAAAGATGTAATTTGATATAATTTAAATATTCTACTAATTAAATTAATGAGCGTTTTTTTTAAAGATTAGCTATTTTCTCAAAAAGATTGATTAAAAAATTTTTTTATTATTTTTAAAGAGACAATAAAAAATTTAAAAATTAATAAAATACTTTTAATCAAAATTTTTTTAAAGTATTTAAAAGAGAACGCATCGGTGGTTCAGTGGTAGAATGCTCGCCTGCCACGCGGGCGGCCCGGGTTCGATTCCCGGCCGATGCAATATCGTTTTTTTACTTTTTTATTTTACCGTTTGCACAACCGCCATTCGAACAGTGCCCAGGTGGTCCTTCACCTCCCAAATATCTCTGACAATCTTGGCTCCTCTTTTCTTTGCTCGTTCAACGATAGCGTTGAGATCTTCTACGGCGAAAGCAACATCTTTCACTCCATCTCCATGCTTCATTAGATGATTACCATGGGTAGGATGATCTGGCTCATAGGCCGAGACGAATTGAAAAATTATCTGTGGAATAATCAAATTAAACTTAAAATTTTTGTCTTTGATGACCATATTGACATAAAAAGTGTTTGCAAGTTAATATAATCAATGCATTTATTTATTTATTTATTTTTTGAGATAAATTGAGAAAAACGACAATCACTAGGGTTGAAGTTTTAAAAGAATTGGGAAAGAGAAGAAAAATTTTCATCAATGCTCATTACCATAATTTATTTTTACTTTCTCTTATCTATGTATATATGTAATATATATAGAGAGAGAAAGTTGGATTCAGCCCACGTATTATTGGATTTATGTCAAAAATTCGATGTCGAAATTTTGATGGATATACACGTTTTGAGGTCTCCTGAATCCAAAAAGCTGATTTTCGCAACATGGTCTGTCTGTGTGTGAACAAAATATCTCAAAAACGAAAAGAGAATGTTATAATTTTATATTTAAGCAAGGTACCCCCCTGAGACACGAAGCTTTTGAACAAAATCAGCCAAAGAATACTAGTACTTTACTGATGTAAACTTTTAGTTTTTTTCGATTTTCTAAAAAACGCTCCAACGATTTTGATTAAAATAAAAAGTCAATTATTTTTAAGATCCCCTTTAAAATGTATATTCTCATTTTGTCATTGAAATCTTCTGAAGACCACTTTACTCTTCTACTTCATAGGAAAGATAGAAGTGGTTGCCATGGTAACAAAATATAAAAAATATTTTCCCACGTTTTTTAATTTTACATCTTGAATTCAAATGAACCGTACTATCGGAAACTAAATATATCTCGACTCAAAAAATCTGGTGTGGCACCAGATTTTTTTAAATAAACAAATCAAGAGTAATAAACATTCGTCTTAATTTTAATAGTGATCGCGCAATATCTCAATAGTTTAACGAAGTAGAATTTATTGCACCCTCCCGCGACATACGCATCTATTGTGGAATGCCTGAAAGTTAGGCAATCCAGTTTCTCGGAAGGGAGGGGGGTAATCTGGTGTGACTGGTCGCACAGCACACAATTTTTTCTTAATTTCGGTAATTTAAAGGCGCATTCTGTACTTGTTTGCCAGAATATAAATACAAATCAAATTATTATGTATTAATATTTAAAATTTTACATTAAAAATAAATTCTTAATCTACTTATATTATACCAATATACTGTATGAATATCAATTTATACAAATATGAATCCTTAATAAGCATTTCGATTTTTTCTATAATTAAAAAAAAAAACAAAAAAACATAATAAATGAGTTTATTATTTTCATTTTTGACAATTCATACTTTAGTTTTTTTTTTTTTTTTAACTTTCATTTGTAGATTAATATATTCCACTTACGTACATATTCTCATTTTGATTTCGCCTGACAAATGCGTAAACATTTATACAAAACAAAAACTTGTTTTTATATGCCCATTACCATAATTTATTTTTTAATAAACAATTTTAAAAAGAGCAATAAACATCCTAACCAAAATACGTCTTACGCAATATCTCAACGAAGTAGAATTTATTGCGTCCTCCCGCTATATACGCGGGGCATTATTGTGGAGAGCCTGAAATGCGATCCAATTGACTAACTAGAAATATCCTCTAATGAGTTGATAACTTACCTTCAACAAAAAAAAAAAAACCCTGAATAAATTAATAATTACATAAATAAATATTTAAAATAGTGAAAATCTGCAGTTAGATAGAAAAAATCTGGTAGTGACTGGTCGCACAGCACACAACTTTCTTTTATCATTAGTAATTGAAAGTTGTGTTCTGTGAGTGTCACACTAGATTTTTTTGTGTAGATATATATTTAGTTTCAGCCCATATATTAAAATTCATGATATAAAATTTATAAAGAGAAAATCAGGGGCGTATATAGAAATTTTTTTTGGGGGAGGGGGCGCGGAATTTTTTTTTTTAAGAAAGTAAATTTTTTTTCACACTAAATTTTTTGCGGAACATTTTTTTGTTGCGCTGATGTCTGTATATCCTTATATATGTATATGTGTTTGGGAAATTTCGGGGGGGGGGGCTCCCTCGGCCCCCCCCTCCCCCTATACGCCCCTGGAGAAAATATTTATATTTTGTTACCATATCTCTTATCTTTTCTATAAAGTACAAAATTAAAGTGCTTCAAAAGATTTTGCCATTGAGAATATACATTTTAAAGCATCTAAAAAATTGTGGAATTGATTTATGAATTTTAATCGAAATCGTTTTGAACGAATTTTGAGAAAATCGAAAAAACCGAAAAAGTACGTCAGTAAAGTACTTCTTGGCCGATTTTGTTCAAAAGCTTCCTGTTTCGCCCTAACTTGAATATAAAAATTTCAACCTCCTAGCTCATTTCGTTCTTGAGATATTTTGTTCACAGTCACACAGACAGACAGACCATTTTCTACTTTTTTGAGAAAGTAATAACGAAGCAAAAATAGAAAAATCTCGACATCGAATTTTTGACATGATCGCAATACTTTCTCTCTTTATATATTTCATATTTAGGGTAAGAGAAAGTAAAAAATACTTTTAACAAATGATTCTGAATGAATCTATAAATAATTCTCTGATATAACATTTATTTAACCAAGTCCTGAAAAATTGAAATGTCATTTGGAGGAATCAAAAATTTGTTTATTATTCATATCCATATTATTTAAATAAGTTGAATATAAAATTTCACTCACCTTATTTTGTTTGACAACATGGCAGGCAAATTCCCGATAGCCGGTTTCGAGACCCCGATAAGCCAGAGGTTCGAAACCTAATCTGGTGCAATAATAACTGGCCGCCTGAAATTCATTCATACATTTTTTTTATATTTATCCTTTTAGTTTTTAATTTTGATTTTTTTATAATAATCTTTTCTACCATTAATTTGGCTATATTTGAATGAAATAATATTAATATAGATCAGTTTTTTCCAAACTGTGAGGGATGCGCGGACTAATCTAAGGGGCGCCTCGCGAATATTGGCTACCAAGATCAATTTTCCAAATGATTGCTAGTTTTATAAATAAAATAATAAAATTTAGAAGATTCTGGGACGGAGGTTTTAATTAAAATAATAAATATGAATAAATAAAAAAAATATTTTTAAATAAATTTATATTTTTTAGTATTAAAAATGTTTGTTTTTGTATTATTTTATTAAATGGGTGGGGAGGGGGGGGGGCGTCATACGATTAAATATTTTTAAGGGAGGAGTTGTATCATAAAGTTTGAAAACCACTGGCCTAAAGTAAGACTCATTCTAGAAAATTATATTATGTGTAAAATCCAAAAGCGGAGTCAGGGAAGTTTTTCAGGGTTTTAATTTTTTTTCTGACTAGGCGCGAAGCTCGCCGAAGGCGATAGCATTGTTAATTATTTTATTTATTAAGATTGGATTTCAAATGGCTTAAATAAGAATGCTTGGACACCAACATAAATATATTCTTAATAACGGTTATCGTAAAAAGTCTTATATGGCCTATGACCGAAAAGACTGGGTGCAAATGTGTGTGAATGGGAAAAAAGTGTGAGTGTTTAAAAAAAAAAAAAAAAAAAAGATTGGTTAAGGGGTTAAAAATTGTAAAAAATGTTTTTTTTTTAAATTTATTTTACAAATAAATAGACAACTTTCAACAAATAGCGTTGATTATTATTTTGATTAGGGGAGGGGGAATGAAGGGTTGATTATTTAAGAAAGGCCTTGGAATATTCCATATCACTTGTTGACATTTTTTTTTTCAGCTCTAAATATAGTTAGATAAGAGAAAAAGCTATTTTTTTACTTTTAATAAAAAGGGAATTGTTATTTTCATCTTTTTATTCCTATGCAAAGAAAAACAAGTCTCTCTCTCTCGTTCAGTCGAGCTCGTGGCCTGACGACAGGCGATCTCTGTTTAAGTTGTGTTAAAGTGAATCAAAGTGAATAATTAATAAAGTGTAACCCACCCTGACCACACCGTCAGCCAACACACCCTCTTGAGAGTCTTATTAAAGGTAATTATTATGCAACTACACCAAGCCTGAGGGCATTGTTTTTATCTTTTCTTAGGTCACCATTATTTACCATTATATTCTTTCTAGGCCTATATTTTTGCTAATCAAATTTCCTTAATATACTTTTACACAGGGGTGGATTAAGGGTTGAAAATTAAAATAAAATAAAAATAAAAATAATTATTTATAAATGTATTCAAATTATTTTGAGTAATTTCGCAGTGAAGGCTCGCATTTCCTTAAAGGAGGTATGAAGGGTTAACCTAGGGGGTTAATGCTCCATCCCCTTTAATGCATAAAGATATTAATGTTTTTTAATACTTTTACTAAAAAATAAGTGCATTCCATTTGAGTTAAAATTTATATTCAATATTTAGCAAATATTATAGTAGGATAGAAACATTTTAACTTCATTCTAAAATTTCTTATTACTGGGGCGGAATAATTTTTGAAGATTTCGAAACTCTCATAAACAGATAATAATAACACTAGGTAAATTAGGAACCCATCGAATCCCTTGCAGAATTTTGTAGCGATTTTTTTCATTAGGTAGAAAAGTAAGATATGATTAGTCCACTTAAAATTTTACTGGGGTGAGTTACCGCATCTTTTTGTATTATAGAACTAATCTCAATTCAGATTTGAATTTTTACTTTCTCTTACCTATATATATATATAAGTTAATATACATAAATATAGAGAGAAAGTATTTGATTCATGTCAAAAATTCGATGTTGAGATTTTGATGGATATACACGTTTTGAGGTCCCCTGAATCTAAAAAAGTGGTTTTCGCGACATGGTCTTTCTGTGTCGTGAAGTGGCGCTTTCAACTTTTCTTGGGGGGGGGAATTTTTATTAAGAAAAATTTATTGTTTGAGTTCAATTTAAAGCATGAAGGAATTGAGCTAGGAGGTTGAAATTTTATATTTAAGTTAGGCACCCCCCGTAGGACGTGAAAATAAGATTTGAGAAAAATATTTTTTTTAGGAATGAAAGTTAGAAAAAACGAAGCCAGAATTTTTCTTTAAAAATATATTTTAACAGCTGACGTTTCGGCTTTGGTCAAAGCCATCCTCGGACCCTGTTAGTGGTCATCTAAGGATGGCTTTGACCAAGACCGAAACGTAAGCTCTAAAAATATATTTTTAAAGAAAAAATTCTGGTTGCGTTTTCTTCTAACTTTCATTCCTGATACAAATTCCACCAGCCATAAAATACCCTTATACCAACGTTTTCTAAACTGTAGGGAGGCGCGGACTAGTCTAAAAGGAGGCGCGAATATTGGCCACCAGGACCAATTTTCCAAATGATTGCTAGTTTTAATATAAATAAGAATAAATAAAAAAAATATTTTTATATAAATTTATATTTTTTAGCATTAAAAATTTTTGTTTTTGTATTCTTTTATAAAATGGGTGGGGGGGGGGGAGGCGTCATAAGATTAATTATTTTTAAGGGAGGCGTGATAACATAAAGTTTGGAAACCACTGATATAGATTTTAACTATTCACCGTGGATACAGTATTTATACTGCTAAACTTTGAGAAAATATAATTCAATTAATACTTAGGGACTCACTTGTCTTGTGAGTACGTAGATGGCGACTACGAGTTACCCTAGCTAAGACTGACATTTCTGTTATTCCGTTTATGGCATTCTTTCCTCCAACAAACAATAACATAGACCAGTGGTTCCCAACCTTTTTTGACCCATCGCCCCTTTCTGGAGGTTGACTAACACCTATCGCCCCCCTTTACATTTTCATCGTATGCCTAATTTTAATTTGAAGTAAAGTGTAAATAATAAAGCAGTTTTATTATTTTAAACAATTTTATTACCGTAGGCCTATACGCAGACAGACTTGACAGGCCCCGGGGCTACTTAGTAATACGGCCCCCCCCAAAAAAAAAAAAACTTAGTTTTTTTTAGTATGTAAAAGGCTATTGTGGCCTTCATTAAAACACTTTTTTACACAGTTTTTGACACAACTTTTGAAATAGTTATATATAGCTTACAATATTTATTTAAATAAAGTTATATAAAATTTTTTCAAAATTTCCTAAACAAAGAGTTACAAAGTTTTAATTTATCGAGGCCAGATCTGGACAGAGGATTTCTGGGGGAATCTGGGGGTATGGAAAATTTTTTGAAAATTAGCCACTGAAATCTGCGTTTTTAGCTATCCTGAGTCGTGAAAAAGATCAAACTTGATTTGAGCTTAAAGGGCCCGGGCCCCATGAGAAAAAAAAAATTCAAGAAAATGATTTTTTTTATTGAAATTTAAGATTTGAGCTAAAAGTGACGTTTCAATTCTAGATTGGAATTATCTTCAGACTATTTTATTTTTATGATAATATTTTGTCCTCTTTTATCCTGACCATCTTACCAATGTACAGATAGGAGATTTTTCTCTTTGATTTTTATTTTTTTAAATTTTAGTAAACTAATAATTTTTCTCCCTTTGAATACTCATCGCCCCCCAATCGCCCCCCGCTTATTTATCGCCCCCCTGAAAACCCAAATCGCCCCCAGGTTGGGAACCACTGACATAGACTAACAAAAACAATTTTTTTTGTTTGTGCATTGAAATTTAAGGCTAATTCTGGGTATATAGGTGGAACTTATTCCAAAAATGCCACCAGTTTTTCCCCATCTGCTCTAATTTTAAAGATATAGAGAAAATTAAAGTTTAATAGAAGACCCTAAAGCGGCTCTTATTTTGAAATTTCTAGATTTTTTTTTAAGGCCTTATCTCTTAAAAATATGCAGAAAGTTTTTTTTTTTTTTTAAACACTCACACGCATACACACATTCACACAGTTTTTTTTTGGCAACTTAGATCATATAAAACTTTGACGATAACCGTTATATTAATAATGTATATATTTAAGGTCTAGGCATTCCATTTGGTATCCAAATGGCTTAAATAAATTCACCGAAACCCGCGGCCCTTGGTATACAAGATCAGCTCGCTAACCCCTACACCAAGCCCGCGGGCATGCAATTAGTTGAAATACGTAGAAATATCAAGTTTCATTTTAACTTTAGACACCCCTAATACAATCTTTACCATCCATAAACGCAAAACGATATTCTTCATTTCGAAATTTTCATTCGTGAAAATCTGCTAATTATTAACAAAAATAGTTAAATAGTTATATGTTTATTTCTTTGAGATCTAGAGAGATTGGCAACCAAATTTGTTTTATCAGACTTTGAAAAGTATTTTGTTCATAATTTCGTTAATAATTTACAGATTTTCACGAATGAATAACAAACAAAACAAAAATGAACTTTTTTTTCTTTCACAAGAATGAAGATATGAAATTCTAGAAGTATTTTTCATGCTGAATTCAAATATCAATTCAGTTTTTCCCCATCAGGCATAGTTTTAGAGATATAGAGCAAAATAGATTTTAGTAGAAAATGTGCTCTAAAACGGTTTTTATTTAGAATGTTCAAATTATTTTTAACGCCGCACAGTGTGGTTCCAAATCCCGAAAACGTGGTCAAAAGTCGAAAACGTTATTTAATCTCTCTGAAATTCAATATACACACGTTTTTGAGGTCGCTTTTTTCGAATTTGATATTATTTATTAAAAAAAAAAAAAAATATGGCGTTGCCAATATGGGGAACTTAAAAACAATAATTCGATTTCAATTAAAATTGGTATTGGGTGGTTTCCGAGATCGCTGATTTCAAATTTGATATTATTTTTTCAAAAAAATAAAAATAAAAATATGGCGTTGCCAATATGGGTAACTTAAAAGAAATAATTCGATTTCAATAAAAATTGGTTTTGGGTGGTTTCCGAGGTCGCCAAGGAGGAATTGGAGTCAGCCAGTGAAATTTAAAACTTTAAAATTTTGCCCAAGGCGAGCAATTGCAAAATTTCCAAACAGTGAGCAAGATTAAATTTGATGCATTTGCTCGCCGAAAGCGAGCAAGGAGGTCCAGGGGCGCAGCCCCCTGGCAAGTGGGAAAACCATAATATAAAGCGCTAGTATTTATATTTAAAATGAATAAAATCATTTTGAATCAACCATAAAGAAAGCGTGCAATGCGAGCCTGATAGCGAATTTATGCACTGCCGCGGAAAAAATTGAATAAAAAAAAAATGTGCAAGTCTGTGCAGCTAATTTTTTAATATTATTAATGAAGAAGGATTACAAAAGGCAGGAAACGTGGTTTGAGAGTGGGATGTCGTGGGACTTTTTACTTTTTGACTTTTGAATTTTTGCGATTTCTAAAATCGAAAAAAAATAAGACGTTATTTGAAATGCTCCTATTAATTAACTATGAAAATTTATTGCATTTTTTTTACATTGTTGAAATTTACTTACTTTCAGTTGTTGATTCCACTGGACGAAATTAAAATAACCAAAAGCACAATGAAATGGAGAGCGATAGAAAAGGATGCTTATTTGCGTTCGGAGAGAGCTCCCGATTGCTGTCAAAAACGCTCAGATTCAAATAGATTTTGAGAGCCAGATACGTGCATATGACTCTCAAAAACGGTCGTTCCTAATCGTAAATATATTAATAAAACTATTTAGGGGGTTAAAAGTCCTCAAATTGAAACTTTATTTTTGGACTTTTGGCCACGTTTTTGGGATTTGGAACCACTGTGCGCCGCACCCCGTCAAATTATTCAGATAGTTAGAATACATATAAATTTTAAGTTTCATCCCAATCGGAGGTCATTTAGACGTGCCGCAAACGGCTTAAAGTTTAGAAAAATCGAAATTTTCAAGATTTTTTTGCTTTGGTCACCCCTAATAATAATTATTAACGAAATTATTAACAAAAACGCCAGCAAAGAAAAAACACAAGTACACTCACTGGACGAAAAAAAGGACCTCTTGTTCTTTTAGAAGTATAAATAAAGATATCAGATTCAAAAAATATTTTTTTTTTATAATATATAATAAAGTTAGTGCTCGTGAACCTATGCTCCAAGAGGATACATTAGCTTCTCGTAGATAGGCTTCGCTTTTCATTCAATTGAAGTCCATTTTTTTCGACCAGTGAGTGTACTTGTGTTTTTTCTTTGCTGACGTTTTTGTTAATAATTTCGTTAATAATTAACAGATTTTTACGAATGAGTGATTTTTAGAAAGCCAAAGAACTATAGAATATCGTACATATATGTGTTTTGCATTCAGGGATATCTAAAATTGTATTAGGGGTGACCAAAGCAAAAAAAATCTTGAAAATTTCGATTTTTCTAAACTTTAAGCCGTTTGCGGCACGTCTAAATGACCTCCGATTGGGATGAAACTTAAAATTTATATGTATTCTAACTATCTGAATAATTTGACGGGGTGCGGCGTTAAAAATAATTTGAACATTCTAAATAAAAGCCGTTTTAGAGCAAATTTTCTACTAAAATCTATTTTGCTCTATATCTCTAAAACTGTGCCTGATGGAAAAATTCTAATTACATATCTGAATTCAGATGCACTAGGTTCACTAATCAGATTTCTTGTGAAAAAAACCTTGTCGACTAGTGTTATCGGAAAGGTAAAGAAATATAGAATAGATGTTTTATTTTGCTTTCAGGGATAGTAAAAATTGTATTAGAGGTGTTCAAGATTAAAAAACTAAAAAAAAAAAAAAAAAAAAAAAAAAAAATGAATCGAAATCATTTCTGATTGAGCTGAAACTTTATATTTCTATGTGTTTCAACTATCTAATATATTTTTAAGGAGTTTTTCCTTTAAAAAATCTAGAAAATTAGAAATAAAAATCTCTTTAGAGCAGCGTTTTCCAAACTGTGAGGCGCGCCTCCCTAGGGAGACGCAGACTAGTCTAAGGGGAGGCGCGAATGTTAACCACAGCGAGCAATTTTCCAAATGATTGCTACTTTTATAAATAGGAATAAATTAAAAAAATAATCTGGTGTGACTGGCGCACAGCACACAACTTTCTCTTACCCTTCGGTAAGAGAAAGTTGTGCACCGTGCTGGTCACACCAGATTTTTTGTGTCGAGATATATTTAGTTTCCCATAGCACCTTAGTTTCAAACTTGCATTTTAAATGTTGACTGCTTGAAATAAACTATGGTTATTTTTCAAAATTTTAATCTCATATTTGGACATTTTATACACAATATAGAATCGTAAATAAATACAAAATTTCATAAGAATTGGAAAAAAAAATTTTAAATGCCTAAAAAGTTCCAAAGGGCCCGACCCCCTTTTGAATCGAAATTAACATACAAATCCCTATAGGAAATTAACATTGGCCAAATGCGAGGATAAGGTGGAAAGTTTAAAACGCGTAGAAAGAGAGAAGATAATTTCGAGGGCAAAACGAAAATATACATTTGAAAGAGCATCTAAAAAATAATTGATTTTTGAATTTTAATCAAAATCGTTAGAGCGAATTTTGAGAAAATCGAAAAAACTGAAAAAGTACATCAGTAAAGTACTAGTACTTTTTGGCCGATTTTGTTCAAAAGCTTATTTTTTCGGTCCCGGGGGTGTTTAACTTAAATATAAAATTTCAGCCTCATAGCTCAATTCCTTCATGCTTAAAATTGAACACACACACACACAGACAGACCATGTCGTGAAAACCACTTTTTTGGATTCTCAAAACGTGAAGATCCATCAAAATCTCGACATCGAATTTTTGACATGAATCCAATACTTTCTCTTTTTTATATATATATTACATATATACATAGGTAAGAGAAGGTAAAAAAATTAAGATATTTAGATATTAAAAAAATTTTATTTTCTAAATTATTTATAAATATGAAAAAAATTTTACGTCACTAATATTTTGGCCATGGATTTAATCTATATTTTTTCTTTTGCAGGCTTAAGCAAATTTAAGCAGGATCTGACTCGTTTTCATCTTTGCTGCCTGTCTCTACTTAAGCAAGGATCGAATTTAGTTTTGGCATGGAAGTCGTCCAATTAACATCAGGGCTGCGGCGGGGAGCTCCAGGTTATGTCATTTTGTGAGTACAAATTTATTTTTTTAAGAGGTTATTTATTTATCTTTATTAATTATTATTCATAATAAAACTATTTTTAAAAGAAATAAATAACTCTTTAGCTTAATAAATGCTCCCGGGCTTGGCGTAGTTGATAGCGCGCCTGCCTTGTATACCAAGGGTCGGGGGTCAAATCCCTATAGGAAATTAACATTAGGCCTATGAGAGAAGGCGGAGAGACAGACGATAATGTTTGCAAGTGAGAGAGAGAGAGAGAGAGAGAGAGAGTGAGATATGTTTTCTCCGAAACAATCAAAGACAGAAATAAAATTAAAAAAAATCTGGTGTGACTGGCGCACAGCACACAACTTTCTCTTACCTTCGGTAATCGAAAGTTGTGTACTGTGCTTGTCACACCAGATTTTTTGTGTCGACATGTATTTAGTTTCCGACAGTAGGGTACAATTGAATTCAAGATGTAAAATTTATAAGTATGGGAAAATATTTATATTTTGATACCATGGCAACCATTTCTCCTATCTTTTCTATGGAGTACAAGAGTAAAGTGGTCTTCAGAAGATTTCAATGACAAAATGAGAATATACATTTTATAGAGAATCTAAAAAATAATTGATTTTTGAATTTTAAAAAAAATCGTTGGAGCAAATTTTGAGAAAATCGAAAAAAACTGAAAAAGTGAATCAGTAAAGTGCTAGTACTTTTTGGTCGATTTTGTTCAAAAGCTTCGTGTCACGTCCCATGGGGGTGCCTAACTTAAATATAAAATTTCAACTTCCTAGCTCTTTTCGTTCTTGAGATATTTTGTTCACAGACACACACACACACACAGACACACACACAGACAGACAGACCATGTCGCGAAAACCACTTTTTTGGATTCAGGGGACCTCAAAACGTGAAGATCCATCAAAATCTCGACATCGAATTTTTGACATGAATCCAATACTTTCTCTCTATATATATATATATTACATATATACATAGGTAAGAGAAAGTAATAATATTTTTATATAAATTTATTGTGAGGTATGTCTTTGTGGATGGAAATATTATTAAGACGGAGTCAAAAAAAAAATTCCACGACATATCCAGCCAAAATAATTTCTTTTATTGTAACGTTTCGGCCACTGGTTTAGGCTCTGGCTCTGAAGATGGCCTAACATCTTCAGAGCCAGAGGCTGGAATAAATGAAATTTTGAATGAAAATTAAATACAATTTTGAATGAAAATTAAAATTTCATTTATTCTCACCTCTGGGTTTGAGGATGGCCTAAACCAGTGGCCGAAACGTCACAATCAAAGAAATAATTTTGGCTGCATATGTCTTTTTTTTTTACTCCACCTTAATATAAATTTATATTTTTTAGCATTAAAAAATGTTTGTTTTTGTATTATTTTACAAAATGAGGAGAGGGGAGGCGTCATATGGTTAAATATTTTTAAGGTAGGCGTTGAAACAAAAAGTTTGGAAACCACTGCTTTAGAGTACATTTTCTATTAGAATTTAAAGCACAAAAATTTCTGTTGGCCTGTGTAGTAGGCGACCTATATGGTTTTTAATTCGATAAAACAACATTGTCACTATATCTAACCACCGGGGGAAGGGGAGGTCTATAAAATTAAGATGAAAAATAAAATTGTTTACCTGTTTTGCGTTTCCAACCCAAAAAGTGAGATGATCAAAGTTGAGAAATCGGCCACTCTCCGGCTATAAGTTAATATAAATTAATCAGATAATTATCATTTATTATTGTTATATTAATTAAAATATTAACTAGGTAGAGGTTTGTTTGAAAAAATATGGAATTTTTTTCAAAGGTCAAATAGACTGTCAATAAGCCAGTCAATTTATCGTTTAAGTTTACAAATTAAATAAAATATATAAATTATTTCAGAAAAATTAAATTAATTGCTGATTGGATTCAGCCACTAATCAAGTGGCCTAATTGTTATGCATTAGTGTGTCATGCGCCAAAAAAAAATTAAAAATTGAGTTAAGCACGGAATATTGTTTAAAATGCTATAATTAATAGTATTTTTTATGAAATATGTCCTAAAAAAAATTTATATTAAATGTTACTTGTACAATTGACAAAAAAAATTATATATAATCCAATGAAAACAAAAAACTTTAATGTTAATTTTCTCAAAACTCGGTAGCTTGCGCTTGACGCACTAATGCGTAACAGGGTCCAATTAATAATCCTCTTTGAAGCCTTGGATAAGATTACCCTTTGATTTGGTGTGCTATTACTACTAATAGTGAGTTTTCAATGATATTTACACTTCATTTGGTACTATCTAAATTTTTTTTTTCAATTTCTGAGAATCTTTTAAAATAGAAGTAATTTTAAAATATTTTTTTATCAATCGATTCATGAAGGTTATTTTTATAGTACTGTAGGCGCCAGAAGCCTGATTTGCTCTTGAATGGAGCCTTGAGTTTAGGCAACCAAAATGCTTAGCCGTCGGAATTATTGTCTTGAAACTAGCTTTTCCTTTCAAGTGCATTAAAGAAAAATGATTTATTTATTTTAAAAATATTGGTTTGTTTAATAAAAAAACTCAAGGCTCCACACGAGCACATCAGGCACTTGTGGCGTCAACTGTACCGTATACATTAATTAAAACTTCGAGAGGCTCAGGGGCGGATTGGGGGGGGGGGGGGGGCGATCGCACCCCTCCGAGAAGAAATTCAACAAGTTATAAAGACTAGTAATCTAAAAAAATTATGATTTCCGCTCTTTAATTTCAATTGAATTTGTTACCACCAATCAATTTAAATAAATAGGAAAGGGGTCTAAATGGCCATAGATGTTGACAAAGTCCTTAAATAAAAAAAAAAAAAAAAAAAAAAAAAAACTGCCCTCCCCCCCGACAAAATTGCATTAATCCGCACCTTGAGAGGCTCCATACTAAAGATTAATCATCTTATTTTATTCCATTTAAAATATGTCCCTTAAATATTATACTATTCATTATATACTAATAACAAGTTTATTATTACCTTTGGCCCTTTATCTTTGTATGAAGTCTGTAATAAAAAAAGCACTTAATTAATAATGGAATATTCAGAATAAGAAAGAATAATAAATCTGACACTCACCATTGGTTACACAGAATGCAGCAACCCCTTGCGGATTGAATGTCCAATTGCGTCCCTCGAAGTCCCTTTATAACCGCGGAGAAGGGTGTGTCCTCGCCCTGAGTTCCCATTGGTTGACGGGTATTCGCCATGCCAAGCTCTCGTGCCGGGCCCCCGATAAACATGACGACAGAAAGACGACTACACCCAAGGGCAACTACACCCATACGTCATCAGTAACGCCACCACTTGAGATAAGCATTTTTTTTTTACTTTCTCTTACCTATATATGTATATATAGAGAAAGTATTGGTTTCATGTTGAAATTTTATATTTAAGTTAGCCACCACCCTGAGGCGTTAAAATAAGCTTTATAATCAAAATCGGCCAAAGAGTACTAGTACTTTACTGATGCAGTTTTTCAGTTTTTTTTTAATTCGTTCTGATTTTGACATTTGCCCCCCCCCCCCAAGAAAAAGTTGGTTGACGCCACTGTCCCTTGAAGCAAAGATCCTCGGAATTACCCTTCATCAATCGTCTCTAGTTTGCTTCTCGTTAAGAATGATAAAATATGTTTATTTTAATGACAACCAATTAATTTAAATTAATATCTTGCCCTCGGGCTTGGCGTATTTGGTAGCGCGCCTGCCTTTTATACCAAGGGTTGAGGGTTCGGATCCCAGGCAGTCCGATGATTTTATTTAAGCCTGGACCCCAATAAATATATATTCCTAATATCGGTTATCGTATAAAGTCTTATATGGTCTAAGTTGTCGATAAGACTGTGTGTATGTGTATGTGTGTATGTGAAAAAAGTGTGAGTGTTTAAAAAAAAAAAAAAAAAAATTAACATCTTCTGACCCCAGAGACTAAAAAAATTCATATTATTATGAATAAGTAGTCTATATTAAATAATTGATGTAAAAAATTTTTAGCTAATTTTTAGTTAATTAATTTGATATTCTCCAATTTATTTATTAATCATAAATTTTCTGATGTTTTTCTAGTTGAGCAAGTATTGGCAAGGAAACTAGTTTTAGCAAAACAACCTCTGTATAGAACGCATTTGAATATCCCCACCACTCGTTTCAAATAACTACTACGCTTGGGATGTTATTATTTTATTAAAAATAATTTTTACTTTCTCTTACCTATATACGTAATATATAGAAAGTATTGCCAATATGTCAAAAATTCGATATCGAGATTTTGAAGAATATACTTGTTTTAAGGTCCCCTGAGCCCAAAAGAGTGGGTCCCGCAAATTGGTCTGTATGTATGTAACGATTTTAAACATGAAGGAATTGAAATTTTATATTTAAGTTAGCTACCTTCCCGGACGGTCAAAATAAGCTTTAAAAAAACTTGACCAAAAAGTACTAGTGGGCCACTTTAATGAAATACTTTTTTAGTTTTTTTTTTTTTAATTTCTTTCTTGAACATTTGGTGTAACTAATGTAACTGAAATTGAAATATATAAATAGTAAAATTTCAGCTCTAACGGGTAAAGGGAAAGAGTGACCCAAGAGCCTTGAAAATCGAAAAATCATAAAATTACAGAAAAAATCCATTTTATTTATTTATCTTGCTAAATATTAATTATATACAAAAAAGTGTTATATAAAAGTTGTAGATCTATAAAATATGCTTATAATAACATCTATCAGCTTTTTATGTACGACTAAAGCTTTCCGAGCCCTTGGGCTTGGCGTAGTTGGTAGCGCACCTTCCTCAAATACCAAGGGTCGAGGATTCGGATCCCAGGCACTCCGATGATTTTATTTAAGATAATTGGATTCAAAATGGCCTAAGTTGCCGAAAAAACTGTATTAACCTTGTATGAATATGAGTGTGAATGGGAAAAAAAAGTCTGAGTGTTAAAAAAAAAACGCTTTCCGAGAAAAATAAAACTGAAAATCTTGACGCAGATAAAGTCGCTTTTTTAGTCTGGAAACCAGTGGCGTAGCGAGGGGGGAGGGGCAAGGGGGGCATGATGGCCCAGGCGCTACTCACAAAGGAGCGCCAAATGGTCCGCAAAACAAAAAATATTATAAAGAATTATATATATCATGTGTTGGTCCATGAAGTAATTATGAAAAAACATATAACCAAGTATTTATTAATTTAAATAAGCGAAAAATGTAGGTACCGCCGGGAGTCGCACCACGGATCTGTCGATTTACGCTCAACATGCCCTACTACTGGACCACAGTACGCACTCGCTTATTTAAATGATGATAGATCGCTAATTTCAGTCTACTAGAGAAACGCCGCTCAAATCAAGCGTTCAGAGAATATCTCAAAACGTCCATCTAGATCGCGCCTCAGTAACGGAGAAATCTGAACGCTTGATTAGAGCGGCGTTTCTGAGCGGCGTAGACTGAAATTAGCGATCTATCATAATTTAAATAAGCGAGTGCGGTACTGTGGTCCAGTAGTAGGGCATGTTGAGCGTAAATCGACAGATCCGTGGTGCGACTCCCGGCGGTACCTACATTTTTCGCTTATTTAAATTAATAAATACTTGGTTATATGTTTTTAAAAAATATTATTTTTATTTAACTACATTTTTTGTCTCAAATTTAAAGCCTATGACTTTATTTATTTTACTTTATTTATTTATTAATTTGCGAGTATATTTTACATATAATATTATATGTTTTTCGAATGGGGGGGGAGGGGCATTGTGCCCCGGGCGCGAGTTAAGCTCGCTACGCCACTGCTGGAAACTTTCGGCGATAATCACTTAAAATCTGAAACATATACTATTTCTGTTGTTCGTTTTTCGTAATTTACTATTACAATCTTCAATAAGGTTCACCACCCTCTCATCCGAATCATTTACAATTTTCATTATATTTACTATCTCCAAACCATTTGCAAAACTTTCATTTTGATGCCACGTCGACGGATCTCTTTTAAGAAAGTTATCATTCAAGTCAAATCTTTTGAAAAATTCTCTAGTTTCGGAGGAAACCAATTGTTCAATTCCATCGTTAATAATTTTTTGGGATTTCCTCGATTAGTATTTGTATTCGCTTCACATTTTTGATTGATAATTCTGTTATGCGATTTAAGGCCAATTTTTATTTTCGATTCCATTGGCAAATTTGAATCAAAGAAAGCTAACGCGACACCTTCAGGGCTCCAAATACCATAAACGATTTCTTAGATTTTGTAAAGCGACATGAGAAACATCAAGATCAATAGTTTATTATGCAAAAAGTTTCGAAAGAACCCTGAAATCCTGATAAGGTGCTTTGACAGCAGAAGGCACACAAAACACATGCTTCGATATAGCCTACACACTCACAATGAAAATACAAATATCACAAATTGCATTCTGTTCTTTTTGTAATAATACATGAAAATATTTTAGAATTCATAAATATTTTTAAAATAAATAAATAATCTTTTTTAATGCAACTGAAGGGGCGAAGCTACTTTTAACGCAACTCATCCGACCGCTATGCATTTTGGCTGCCTAAGCTATAGGCTTCGAGATCAGGCACTTTTGGCGCTCACTGTACATGGACCAGGGAGTAACGTAGTAGTACTAGTAATCTGATTCTCTTAAATATTTTGGAAAATTAATTATAATCAAATTTTTTCAATATAGGAACACAAAATCAACAAGTTGACTCGGAAATTAGAGAGGCACGTAGTGGCTCTGTGAAACAGTTCCCAAATCCCAAATTGGCAATAAACTTGCCCGCCTGAGGTGGGTAATTGGTCGCCGGAGGCGGGCTTTGCGACTAGTATCCGTATAGAAATTTGATTATATAAAAAACATTATATTTTTTGTATTTTTGTAATTTTTATCCAATAAACAAGAAAACACGTATAAAACAAAAATTATAAATCCTGTTGACTTTGTGAAGTGTAGTTGCCAACCGGAAGAATTTTAAAAATCTGGCAACCCTGTTTTTTGATGACATGGTAAGGGAGGAGGCTGGAGGTGTGCGAGGGCTCGGCACAGTTCCAGCTTCAGGTTGGTCGAGCCGATACCAAGGTGAACAGGAGGCGCCGGTTTGCTAATCAGGTGATCGGCAACCTGTGGGCTCGCCTTCGGCCGTGACCAGGTCATCACTCTCCAAGCATGTGATCACTGATCAGGGAACAGGCGTGTGATCAAAGGGTCAAGATGTCCGGACATCTTTAACAAATGAACATAAATAAGCCTTCTGGTTTTTCCTTTTAATAAAACTTTTTTTTTAATAATTACGCCAAATAGTTAGTTTCCTTTCCTGTTTTCAGCTTCGAGCATTGAAATATTGATCAGCCCTTATGTTATAAATAAGATTAAATTAAAATAATAACTCTTGTTAACCCTCGGGCCCTGGTGTAGTGGTTAGCTCACTGGCCATTTGTATTAAGGGTCGCGGGTTCGCATCCCATCCCAGGCGACAAAATTTATTTCAATTGAATTGGATACCTTTCCATTGAAATAAATAGGAGCGGGGTCTAAATGGCCATAGATAGATAGAAAAAGACCTTAAACGAATTAAAAAAAAATAATAATAATAATAATAACGCTTATTATGGAGTACATTCTGGCCAAAATTTAATTCGACTAGGCTATACAGCCGACGTTTCGGGAGTCTGAACGCCTCCCTTCTTCGGGACTAATGTGGTTTTAGAAAATTAACCTTCCTATTGGCTTTATCATTAGAGGATGAAGTTGAGTAGAAAGCGGAAAAAAAGTCTTTCGACTTTTGTCAATTTTGAGACCTTAATTAAACTTTAAATAATACATAATAAATTAATAGAACTAATAGATAAGAAAAGATAGATTTTTTAGTAAACCTCAATCTTCCTCATTTTTAATATGCTTTTTTTTAACACTCACACTTTTTTCCCACACATACACACACGTTCTTTTCGGCAACTTAGGCCATTTAAGACTATTCGATAACCGCTTTTATGAATTGAAATTAAATTCTTTTAATATGCTTAAAAAATTTGAATGTTACATTCAAGTAACACGTCAGAGAAGTTATTCAAACTATTCCAATTCTTGCTCTTCCTTGAGTCATAGCACAGTCTCTTGTGCTAGGGGCCTAAATAATATCCCGTGGATTAATTAGATTAGAAAAAAGACTTGAATCCTGATTCTAAAGAGAGATAGATTAAATTGTATCATCTGTCAAAGTTCCTCAGCAGTTCTTTTTCATTTCAAAATTATTTGTCAATTATATTTTTCAGTTTGATTATATGAACCCTGTTACGCATTAGTGTGTCAAGCGCCAGGTATCGAGATTTGAGAAAATTAACATTAAAGTTTTTCTGATTTAGGCTACATTGTTTTGATTAGATCATTTTTTTTTTGTCAATTGTGCAAAAAATTTTTTAGGACATATTTCACAAAAAATACTATTAATTATAGCATTTGAAACAATATTCCGTGCTTAACTCAATTTTTAATTTTTGGCGCTTGACACACTAATGCGTAACAGGGTCCATATAAAATTATATTTAACAAATGTGTGAGTATGTATGAGTCAAAACCAAATTGAGGTATTCATTGAATATTAATATCTTATTCAAAGGAATAGATCTCGAAAATTATTTAAATAAAATTACAAGGTATCCGAGTTATCAAAAGAAATTGTACAGTGCTACAAGAAATTAATTTACCATTAGGGTAAAATATACTAATTTACTGATTATCGGTTATCGAGAGATATGCTCTATATTTCTTTTACTTTTTCATGTTATTAATTCTTAAAATCGACAGCAACTTTTTTGCCAAAATCAGGGTTTTTACCGGCTATTAGACTAAAAACGAATATATTTTTTTAAGGCGACTTTTTTTTCGAAAATAAGAGACTTTTTTCCGCTCCCTAGTTAAGAATTATCTTGATAAATGCCTTTCTACAGATACACAGACGAATTTAGACGACTGACTTCATGATAAAACCAATGGGAAGGTTAATTTTCTAAAACCACATTAGTCTTGAAGAAGGGAGTCGATCAGACTCCCGAAACGTCGACTGTATAGTGGAATTAAATTTTGGCCTGAATATACCTCCATAACAAGCGTTATTATTTCAATATCTACACCACATTATTAAATTAAAACTTTGGTCTATCGTGGAAAAAAAAAGCTTTGCATCGGCCGGGAATCGAACCCGGGCCGCCCGCGTGGCAGGCGAGCATTCTACCACTGAACCACCGATGCTTATATTTTCAATTCTAAAGAAAATTATTTCTCATTTATTTTATTTAACTTGAAGTGAAAGGCTTATTCTGGAGAGGCCCCTTCCATTCACTCAAACTCACTAATTCCTATTGAAAATTGTCTTTCTGTGAATTCATACAAAAACCTAGGTTCCCCCCCCAAAAAAAAAAAATAAAAATTCTTACATTTTTGAAGTGTAACTTCTTTATGCACTGTAGATCAAGTTCCATTCATGCGAATGAAAGTGTTAAAAAACACTTTAAAGCCTGACACCCTCTTAACTTAACCAGACGGTTGTATGATTGTGTTGTGAAGCTAAAAAAAAAAAAAAAAAAAATTTTTTTTTTTTTTTTTTGGTTTTTTTTTTTTTGAGGTAAAAAAAAAAAAAAAAAAATAAAAATATAAGAGAGAAGGGAGCCCCCCCCCCGGAACACCACCACAAAAAAAGGGGGGGGGAGGGTACACAATTTGAAATTCAAAATTCTAGTATAAAATAAGATTTGAAATAGCAAAATTTGAAATCTTTTGGATAAAAAAACCCATACAAAGAACCCTACAGAAGCCGGGGTCCCGGGTTCGCTTTCCGTCCCAAGCGAGAAAAATTTATTTCCTTTGATTTGACTACAAATCATTTGAAATAAATAGGGATGGGGTCTAAATGGCCTTAGATGCCGAAAAGGATCTTAAACAAACTAAAAAAAACAAAAAAACACAGAACTACAGAAAAGTTCAAACTTAGCATCCGGACATCTTTGCATGTGTATCAGTTTCCAAGGAAATGAGAGATTATGGTCTTGAAAAATGTTATAAAAGATCACCCCCCACTCTCTGAAGAGGATTCTCTCTCTCGATTTCAATAGTGTCGAACCATTAAAAAATTTGGAAAAAACTTCACCCGACAACTCCTGGAAACAGGCAACCCACAACACTGGTCAAAGAGCCCGCACCGTTGCAGCGATTGTGAGAGGCAAGTGAATAGGTAGAAATTTATTTGCTCTGAGACTACATATTTAATTTTGTTACCGAGACCAGACTTTTCACCAGACATTTCAACTTTTTCATTAACTAGTTAATAAATCTACTCATTGAAAATTATTTTAATTTTCTAACTACATATTTCCTATCGTGAAAGTGAATTTTTGCATAGAGGATTCTCTTCTCTAGTGTTTAGTATAATTACACGGTTTTCTTTTTGATATTTCCCTTTAAATTGAAGGCGAAAACACTAAAGGATTATTTTTCAGTGAATTGGTGCAATTTCAGGCCTGAGGATCCCACCTAAAGTGCTTGCTAGCGCAGTAGCCCGTGGTTTCGAACTCAAAATCTCCAGCCTTTTTGGGGCGTTAGCATACTATTTGGGTGCTCTAGAAACGCCTCTCGATAAATACCATTGGACAAAAGACGCAGTATTATTAACCCGCATTTTCTACTAAAGTGAGAGTAACTGGCATCAGCACTCTTCCTTGAAAGTATTCCCAAAGGGGGGTAAGTTTTTGAAACTTCCATTCGAAACCACCATTAGTTTTTATTCTTTTCAAAATTAGTATGGTCTTCATAATCTATATCTCCTTATATCCCACCCCTTTCCCCTCGAATAGAAAAATGTATCTTTTATTTCACTGGTATCAATTAAAAAGGAAAGTAAAAAACTTGTTCATTAATGGATTGATAATTGGCCGACTTTTCTCACCTGTGGATTGCTCTAAATGAAGAAGGAAGTTCATTCCTTCTTTCTCTTCCTTCCGTTAATACTTTCATTAAATTGAAAATATAAAAATTAAATCATGTTAGATAACCATTTTCGTTTTTCGGTATTTTAAAAATATTTTTTGATTGAGCATTAGGCTTACGAAATTGATACTCACCTGATTAACAAAAGGAATGACGAAGAGATTTGCTGTTTATTATTTTCTTACCAATTGTTAGAATCGTTTTAACATATCGTCGCTTGCATCACGTAGTGACGTATCTCAAAAAAATTAAAAATTGAGATACAACGGGTATGGCCGTGTCCTGGCGTTCTTTACATTATCACAAAGTGACGAATCTGTATTTCCAAGTTTTTTCGTATTATTTAGGTTTTTTGGTTTTGCATATCTACACATTTAATATAACAACACGAACTATAAACAGCTCTCCTGAAAAATGATAGAAATCGAGATACGCCACTACGTGATTCAGGCGACGATATTTGTGAGCCATATTTTTAAATTTATAAAAACTATTTTTTGAAAAATTTCAAAAATTAAATTTTTGAAGGAAAATAACTTATACGAGTAAATTATAATGTTTCTACTCACTCAGAGGCCGATATTTAGTACGTGGATGGTAATCACGAGTTACCCGAGCTAAGACTGGCATATATACCAGTTTCTCTGAAAGGATAACAAATAAATGATATATTTACTCATCATTGATCAGGCTATGCGACTGGCCGGCTTGATTTTTCTTTAGCCAACAAAATTTATAACATTTTTTTATTTAATCGAATTAATTAATTTTTATAAATAAAAATTTTCGACCATTCAGAGGAATTGTGAGTTCATAAATTACTTGAGCTTCATTTAAATTAAATAAAAAAAAAATTTTTTTATTTTTTTTATTTGAAATGTACAAAAAAGTAAAAAAAAAAATATGTGCAACAATATGAAATATTTTTTACAAAAAATTAACAATGAGAGAGAGAAAGAAGAAAGAGATGGATGAAAGCGTATTATACAAAAGAATCAATTTGGATATCTGAAAAAAAAAAAAAAAAATTAGAAATTATTTAAAAGAATCACAAATAAATAATTTAAAAAAAAAAAAAAAAAAAATGTATTGCTTACTGCTTTATGATCACCACCAGCCGTGTGGTTCCCAGCCTTTGGATTTTATATAAACAGGGACCTTTTCGACGTGGTGATGATGGACGGTATGAACATGATAAGGCACATGAATGATGTAATGTTCACTGTAAACAAAATAAATTTATTATATTAGTTTGTTTGCATATAAAACTATATATAAGAATATATAGTCTATGTACATTAAATATATCGATTGGAATTATAATAAACTAGCCGCGTTATGCGACTTCTGCGGACTCTCGCCCAAGTCATTTCAGACAATTAATATCAAAATGCATATCTGGCTCATTGAGAAATAGTGTGGTCTACTAAAATGGGTGGTCCTTATTTATAGAGGTCAATTTGTTTTTTTTTTATAAATTTACTAGCAGGTACCCATAGATTTTTCCATTGCATTAAAAAATGTCTGCAAAATTTGAACTGATTTGTAAAATAGAAGCTCGTGGCCCAACGCCTTTGAAATTTTCAAAATTTTCCTAAAACTTTAATTTTGTTTCCGTCCCCGAAAGACTAGATTAATTTCACAATCCAATAAAACTAGAAATTGCTTAAAATGACCATAATAAATTAATAGAACTAATAATAATAGATTTTTAATAACCCTATCTTTCTCAATTTTAATTATGCTAAAGCATTTGAATGTAATATGTCAAAAAGGTATTTCTAACTCTTTTTAAATTTTTGCTCGTCCTTGGGCCCTAACACAATGGTAGAGATCTCCCTCTTGTGCTAGGGAACACGGGACGGGAAATAATATGAGACCAGCCTGATTCTAAAGAAAGATAGAATAATTTGTACCATCTGTCAAAGTTCCTTAACATAAATCTGTTCATTTTTCTATTTCATTTCATATTTGTTTGTCGCGAGAAAAACTCCCAAGTGTTGAAACGTTTAGGCTTTATTCTACTACATCATCAGTCCAATTAGAGAGAATAAATTTATAGAGTTGTTATTATATACATTTGATTAGCAAGGCTTTGGAAAGCAAGCTCTTAGGCGAATACACATGTATGACTGAAAGAAAAAAAATATATTCTATATACTTTCAAATGTATATAAAAAATTTCAAAATAACAACTCTATACGTTATATTATTTTTCATTTGAGAGATTTTATCATTAATTGGCTTTGATTTATCATAAAAAGAGACCCAACTTCACAGTGAAAAAATTTCTACGACCTCTGAATACTTTTTCTAGACTCTCCATAAGGTTCATTTCGAAATTCCAACGGGAAATTGGTTCGATGACTGGATGAGTGGAAACAGACAGACGGATTGATTTAAATCTCTTTTTTTTATGAATTGATGTGAAACGGCCGAAAAATAAGAATACAGTAGGGTAAATGACACTACTTACTGTTTCCCATGCCAACCGCCGGGTTCAGGTACAGGTGAACACGCCACCAGGGCAATCCCCGCCAGGCACAACACCAACTAATACAAAAAAAAAACGCAAAAAATAATAATAAACGTTAATTAACATAAGGAGAAATGGGGACAATTCTAACAGTGCTTTCTAAGAATAATAATTAGGTGAAGGCACTTGAAAAAAAAAAAAAAATATTGGATCTCTTCTTCGTTCATTATAATCTGTTCCGGTAAAAGTTTTGTCAAAGTCTATAATTTAATTTGCAGGTCCATATATTTTCTGAAATACCTTGAGTTAGCACTTTGATCGCATAATTAGATTTTTTAAAAGCTTCATTTTATTTAACTTTCAATTTTATCTTCTTATCGAAGAGTAAGTATTATATTGTGATGGTGAAATATTTATCCTCCCTAGTTTATATATTTTTGTTACAAGGGCCAGAAATGTAAAAAACAATCTTAATGCGCATGTGTGTATGTATCTTTTTAATTTGTTTTTATCTCTGGAATACCGGATAAGAATGAGATTTAACAAATTTACAGTCCTAGGCAGCGGCGTAGCTAGCCTTTGAGGGCGGAGGGGGCGAAGCTCAACAAGGCCCTCGTTTTTTAAGTTGTAATATAATTTAAAAGAAAACTATCCGTGTTTTTGGACAATCTATGGAAAGAATATGATAAAATCACCGTCCCTGGGCTATATTTTAGATCCTGGGGGGGGTGGGGGGGGGGGGGGGGGCCCCCCCCCCCCGGGGGTTCCGCAAAGAGAGAAAATGTTCCGCGGGCGGCGCATGAAAAAAAAATTTGGTTCCGCGGGGCGGCAAAAATTTCGTCTCTAAAAAAAAAAGATAAAATATTTTTACGGACTGGAAAAAATTTCCCCGCAAGGCAAAAAAACTTCGGTTCTGCGAAAAAAAATTTTTTTCACAGAAAAATATTTGAGATCAGCCCCTCCCCCCCCCGGAACCCCCCCCCCCCAGGAGCAAATCCTGGTTGCGCCACTGTCTCTTTAGAATCATAATTCACGGCGCATGTCTTTATTCTATCCTAATTTTTTTTTTATTTGGCTTTGGCAAGTTAGCATTCTATCCTAATTAGCCTACTGGATATTATTTTAAAACTAAAAAATATAAATTAATATAAATATATTTTTTTAAATATTTTCTGATTTATTACTTTCAATCATTTGGACAATTTTGTGGCTAATATACCCTTAGACTAATCCGCGCCTCCCAGTTTGGAAAACGCTGGTCTAAGGTGTCGAATAGACTTGAAAAAAAAAAAATTATATTTTTTAAAGTACTAGTATTTATTATACTGTAGTTGGAATATTAGAGATAATATTATATTTCATGACTTTCTTTTTATTTTTAGGGTTCCAGACTGGATCAGATCAAATTTAGAATATTTATGGAAGAAAAAAATAAACCGGATTACTTTCTATTATCCGGAAGTAGATCTCAAAAAAAAAAAATAATAATAATATATGTTATATAATTATGATTCTTTCTATTGAAATGGGAATTTTTTTAAAGCTTAATCTTTTCGCTTCATCAATTGATTGATTTCATTGTCTAGGTAAGGTTTAATGATTCTAATTTATGTATTACTATGCGTATCAAAAAAATCAAACAAATACAATTCTTGTTTTTTTCTTAATAGATTAATAGAAATAAAAAATAGTCAATTTCATATTAGATTAAATATTACGATCATCTTCATTGAAAATCCATATAACTTATTTGATAAATTTTATTTTGATTAGCATAGTAATTCCTAAATACTAATAATATTTATTATATATTATTAAAGCTTTCACTCTTTCAGCTAATATTCTATCATTGTCAGGACCAGATTAACGAATAGCCAAGGATAGAATTCTAAAGGAATCCGTCTGATGGAGTCATCATTTAGGGGATCTGAACTACTTTTTGCGTACCACTCTGGATTATTTCCAATTTCGCCTAGAATTCATTAGATGCTTCATTCGTTTCAAATACAGGTATGAGTGTCTCTATATTTATATTTTTATTGGTAGATCCTCTCTAATAAAGTGCTCGAATTTTGCCAAAGATGCATGTTTTAATGAGTTCAACTTAGCTCTACGTTGTAATCATTCGGCATGTAAAGCCATATAGGCTTGTTTTATAGACTTTGGCTAAGTGGCGTCATTTCAACTTTTTCTTGGGGGGGGGGGGGAATGGTAAATTTTTTTTCCTTAAAATTTACTTACAACTAGGTACTCAAATTTGGCCAAAAGAGGTTTAATTTAATTAATTGTTTAATTTTGTACAGTTTATACACTCGTAGATATATTTTCAAATATTTTATTTAGAATTAATATAAAACCGCGTTTTCCAAACTGTGAGGCGCGCCTCCCTAGGGATGCCCAGACTAGTCTAAGGGGAGGCGCGAATGCTAACCACAGCGAGCAATTTTCCAAATGATTGCTAGTTTTATAAATAAGAATAAATAAAAAAAAATAATATTTTTATATAAATTTATTGTGAGGTGGAAGTATTATTAAGGCGGAGTCAAAAAAAAAAAATTCCACGACATATACAGCCAAAATTATTTCTTTTATTGTAACGTTTCGGTCACTGGGTTAGGCCATCTTCAGAGCCAGAGGCGAGAATAAATGAAATTTTGAATAAAAATTAAAATTTCATTTATTCTCACCTCTGGTTCTGAAGATGGCCAGTGGCCGAAACGTTACAATAAAAGAAATAATTTTGGCTGCATATGTCTTGGATTTTTTTTTACTCCACCTTAAGATAAATTTATATTTTTTAGCATTAAAATTATTTTACAAAATGAGGAGGGGGAGGCGTCATATGATTAAATATTTTTAAGGGAGGCGTTGTATCAAAAAGTTTGGAAACCACTGATAAAAAATTTAAAAAACATCAGAGCCCTTGGTATGGTGAGGGAGGGGGGAGGGGGGGGCAAATACAATCGAAACATCGACAATAAAATATGAATAATCATTTGACTGACCGGCAGACATAGAAGGGAAGGAAGGGGTGGATAAATCTCCGGATCCAGGCTTATTTTTTTTTTTTATTATTGTTTAAGGTCTTTTTCGGCATCTAAGGCCATTTAGACCCCATCTATATTTATTTCAAATGATTGGATAGCCAATTCAGAAGAAATATATTTTTCTCGCTTGGGACGAGAAGTGAACCCGGGACCCTAGGCACGAAAAGCTAATGTCTTCTTTCTGAGCTACGGGTCACCGGCATAAAAGCTCCTAAAAATGATAATTTCATTAAATTGTTCTTTCTTTGGGGACTTGGGCTTAGAGCTACAGAAGGTTAATAAAAAAAATATTATGAAGCGCCGGGGCGCGACCAAGCTCTAGACGGCCTTGTTCTACAGAAATCTCGTCCATCGATTCAAAAGAGTACAAAAGTGTACAAAAGAGTTGAATTGAAGAATTCATAAAAAGGTAAAGACTCACCAGAGTCTTGAGAAAGGCCATGGTTCGATGCCAGTTGGGTGTACTTGATGAGTATGGGGCTGCCTCAGGTCTGCATGTCGTGTCCGGGTTGTCATCCAGGTTTATACCCGGGTCCCCCTCCCTGCCTGTAAAGGGTCCCCACTCCATTAGGGACCAAGTTACCTCATCACGAGAGTCTTTCCTCAGGAAAGTAATAGGAGAAAACTAAACTTGGCCATTCTGACCATCGAGACATCACATTATCAAATTATGACACATTATACATATATAATCGAATTTACTCTAATTTGCATGTCTCGCTCTATTGACCGTGAAAGAATTTTTGACTTGGATCCAATTCCGATACTTCACTTCCTACAATAAGTTTCCTATTTCCTTTTGTATTTTTTTTTAAACTAACAGGGGCTTAAAGCAAACATCAGTGAATTCTAATAAAAAGCAAAAGCTCTTTTAAAGGAGAGGGGGGAATCTTCGGACATAAAAATTAGGTGTTTTTTTATTTTAGCTATTTAATTATTTATCGACCGTCAACATTTGTTATCCATCCGAGATTCATCAATGTTTTGCCTTGCTTATCAACAGAGATTTTTTTTTATTATTATTTATGTGTCCTATCAGAGATTTTATTGATTCTTTTTTTTTTTAAATAAGCTTTTATACTAGGCCCGCGACCCCCTTTTGAATCGAAATTAACATGTAAATTCCCATAGAGATTTAACATTGGCTCTATGGAAGGAAGAGCCGGAAAATGAATTTAAAAAAGTTTAAATAAAGTGTACTTCAAACAATTTTCACTAAAAATTTTACTGAAGCGTCTAAAAAATAGCAGATTTATGAATTTTAAACAAAATCTATAGACAGGGGCCCACATTTTGTGGATGGCGACCACGAGCTGCCCTAGCTGGAACTGACAGTACTTCTGTTCTTTGCCTGCCAGTCTCCTTCTATATTTTCAACGGGCATCAGACCGTGCGACCGACCGGCCTGTTCTATTCCTTCCCGGTCGCGAAAACACATGAACCGCCGACCTCGCAACGCGGGATTAAGGCGAAGAAAGAAGAAGAAGAGACAAAATCTATATTTTGAGAAAATCGGAAAAAACAAACTGAAAAAGAACTTCAGTAAATTTCTTTCATGCCTTACACCATCACACGCTGACAGACAAATTTGCGGGATCCATGTTTTTGGACTCAGGGGATCTCAATTTCCATTAAAATCTCAACATCGAATTTTTGACATGATCGCAATACTTTCTCACTATTTATTACATATATAGGTAAGAGATAGGAAAAATTGCTAGTATTATAATAAGTTCAGAGTCTCGCTTCCAGTTTTAGGGATCAGATGATCATTTACCATCATGAAAGACAAAAATTTATTTAATTATATTACTATGGAAGTCTCTAATTTTTCAAATTTGTTGACTTTCTACTTCGCTCAGTCTAATCTTAAATTCCGATTCCGAAGCAAGACCAAAATTATTTCGTTTATTTAGGAAAGCAGGGGGAGGGGGGGGGGGGGGGGGGGGGGCCCTCAGGAAAGTTATAGTTAAAAAATAAATAAACAGATGTCGAAATGACTATTCTTCTTTTTCCATCATCATAAATAAATTTCTCTAACAATCATAAATTATTAAAGTAATTCTCAACATTTATAGCTATAATAATTAAATCTACTTCTCATTCTTGCAAAGGTAAAATGTCAAGTAAAACTTTCTATCACCCTTCAATCAATTTATATATTCGCATTTCTCTATTTATCCATATTTTATTTTAGAGGTTTTATAGAGAAAATAAAGCAATTAGGCCTACACGTATTACATATTTAAGATTCACGTTTGGAAGGGCCCAAATCAAATTAAACTTTTTTTTCGTCTATGGAGTTACTTTTCTTTTTTTTGTAAGTGATTCTTCACAGGATGCATCTTCACCAAAAAAAAAAATAAAAAATCAATTTCCCCAAATATTTGTGGATGTTTACAATCGAATGTGTTTCCAACTAAATGTTTGTAAACATTTTTTATCCAAGGGTGGCGGATTTGCATTCCGTTCGACAAAAATTTATTTAAATTAAATTTAAAAAAAAAAATAGATAAAAAAAAAAAAAAAAAAAAAAAAAAATAAAAATGTATACCAGCCCTCGGGGCTTGGTGTAGAGGTTAGCGTGCTAACCTCGTATACCAAACGTCGCGGGTTCGGACCCCAGGCAGTCCGATAATTTTATTTAAGCCAATTGGATACCAAATGGCTTAAATAAGAATGCTTGGACCCTAAATAATATATATTCATAACGGTTATCGTAAATGTCTTATATGGCCTGAGTTGCCGAAAAGACAGTGTGAATGTGTGTGTGAATGTGAGTGTGAATGAGAAAAAAGTGTGAATGTTAAAAAAAAAAAAAAAAAAAAAAAAAAAAAAAAAAAAAAAATTGGATACCAATCAAATTAAATAAATAGGGACGGGGTCTAAATGGCCTGCGATGCCGAAAAATACCTTAAACATAAATAAAAAAAACAAAAACTTTTTTTTATCGTTCCGACTAAAAACTAGTTGTAAAAATGACTTGATAAAACATCAAAAATTTAATATTTTATTCATTGTACTGGATACGTATATATCAAGGGCGGATACAAGGAGGGGGGGTAAAGGTGGTAATTACCCCCCCCCCCCCCCGAGAAACACCTCTGGATCCGCCCTTGGTATATATATAGTTTAAATTTAAAAAAAAAGCTTTACCAACTCCATATAAATATGGGAACAAACATTTGCATGTGCGCTCGAGTTCTGTCTCCAACAAACAAATATCAGAATTTGCAAACATTTGCTAACATTCAAAAACGCTTACGAGACCCGGTCTTAGAATTTCATTCTAGATTTTGCTAATATTTTCGCAATTTTTCTTTTTTGTAGGTTTGGAGGAACGACTTTATTGATACAAGCACTTGTGGTGGGGGCTGGACATCAACCATTATCTAAGCCCGTTCTCTTGTGAAGTATTAATCATCAGATGAGTGAGTTTAATTAATATTTATAATAATTATTTTAAATATTTACATCGAAGCTGATTCTTTTTTTTTTTTGACGTGACAACGTTTTACAATGCATGTTTGTATAGTGGCCGGGTTGGAAGGTATGCACGAAAAAGTTAGTGGCTTGAATATACTGTTAGAAAGAATGATTCTCTAGCTAAAGATTTCACCATTTATTTTTTACCAATAATTTCATTTTACCGCGCGCCGAATAAATTCTAATTAGAAAGTTTAAATCACTGTAGATTCCAAACCGCTAAACAGATCAGACTAAATGTGATGTCAATTTGTGCTGAAAGAAAAACTCTAATAGACTAAATAAAAAAAAATCCCGATTAATTAACTCTAAAATCAATTTTTTTTCTCGAAAAACTTCATTTTTTAAGCAAAAATCGGCTTTAATGGATAAAAATTTGGCCAGACCTGTCCTATATTGTTACTATAAAAATGTATGAATACGTTTGTTAATGAGAACAAAGTAAAAATACATAGGTAAGAGAAAGTAAAAAATCGATACTTTCTCTCTATATATTTCATATTTAGGTAAGAAAATGTTAAATTAGTTTAAAGTCAGGCAAAAGACGTTGTCACGTCAGTGGCGGATCCAGAGGTGTTTCTCGGGGGAGGGGGGGGGGGTAATCTGGAGTGACTGGTCGCACAGCACACATTTTTTTCTTAATATCGGTAATTTAAAGGCGCATTCTGTAGGCCTACTTGTTTGCCAGAATATAAATATAAATCAAATTTTTAAGTATTAATTTTTTAAATTTTACCTTAAAAATACATTTTTTTCAAATCTGCAGGGGGGGGTAATTACCCCCTTTACCCCCTCCCCCTTGTGTCACGTTAAAAAGTCACCTGCTGTGTAGAAAACAGCCAACACCAAATTTTTTGAGATTTTTTTTCTCCTTACTATGAAAATAATAAGTCAAATAACCTAACTTTGGGCATTTTAAAAACAAAATTTTTTAAATAAATTTATTCCCTCTTACCTATATTCTATGCAATAGAGTTGGTATCCACTGGACCAAATCTTTTGTGCGTTTGTCTGAAGCCTACCCCTTTTTTATATCTATCTAGGGAGAATATGAGAGGGAAAATGTTGGGTCCTGAGGCCTCCCTTAATAAATAATAAGTGACCTCCGACGTTGTCAATGCACTGGCCAATTTTAATTCCAGACAGAATTTTTGAAATTTTTACAATTCTAAATCATTTTTACTTTTTAAATATTGTAATTTTATTAAACTTTGACAAATTCAATGAGTTTTAAAGATGCCCCTCCCGTCGCAGGCGAGAAAAATTTATTTCATTTCATTTGACTACAAATCAGGGTCTAAATGGCCTTAGATGCCGAAAATAAATAAATAAAGATGTCGAAATACAGTGTAATTTCATTTTATTCAAAGGACATTTTAACTTTTACCGACCTTCTCTTTCGTGAAAAGCAAGTATTTTATATCTTACAATTAGCAATATTGACTTTTTGAGATTTAAATATATAGAGAGTTATTGTGTGTTTATAACAAGAAACAACTAATAATTCTTAATACTAGTTACTATTTCGAATAAGCTTATTAGATTTTGTAATTTCATCTGTTATTCTAAGGGAGTGTTTCTAAAACTATTTGTAGTTGCGACACATTTTTATTAAGTCAAAAATTTCTAAAAGTACAAATTCTACTGTATAGTAAGTACAGTTCTCTAGTTTGCAAATGTAATGGAAAGAACAAAAAAAAAAAAAGACTTTTTATTTTATTTAAGTAAGTTTAATAATCTGTATATATAGGGGGATACATAAAAAAATTATAATTTTTAAAGAAAAATATAAATTTTTAAGGCGATGGGTGGTACTGATGGATTTTGTCGAGAAATCAGGTTAAATGAATCTTTATAAAAATATTGGAGAAACACATACACAAGCGATTGGTTTCACATTAAAAATAATTTTTAATTGAAATTCAGGTCTATTCTCTAAGCAAAAACGTTAACTTTTAACATCTAAAAATAGCGTTAATTCATTGAAACACCTCTTTGCCTCAAATTGCTATTCTGTAAGCAAAAAATTTAACGCAATTCTCAATTGGATGTATCTTACAACCTCCAATTATCGATAAAAACTTTAACGCCAAAGTGTTAACATTTAGTCACTAGTGTTAAAAAAAATGTCATGTCCAGGGGATGCCTTTAATATTTTAACACCGTGTTTAATGCATAAAAATGAAGTCTTTAATCTTTTTTTTTAACACTCACACTTTTTTTCCATTCACACTTACACTCACACACACACACGCACAGCCCTTTCGGCAACTTACGCCATATAAGCCCCTTATCAAGGGCGGATACAAGGGGGGGTGAAGGGGGTAATTACCCCCCCCCCCGAGATTTGAAAAAAATATCTTTTTTCCAAAAAAAATTTATTTTTAATGTAAAATTTTAAAAATTAATACTTCAAAATTTGATTTGTATTTATATTCTGTCAAACAAGTACAGAATGCGCCTTTAAATTACCGAAATTAAGAAAAAATAGTGTCCTGTGCGACGGGTCACACCAGATTACTCCCCCTCCCCTCCCCCCGAGAAACACCTCTGGATCCGCCCTTGCCCCTTATATTAATAATATATATATAAATATATTTTAATTTTCTTGAAACAAATGGAAATTTCATTTATTAAAAATATTTTTTCAAAAAGAATTTTGAATTTAAAGTATGTTAAAAATATTTTTATAAAGGTCCGATGCGGCTCTTGGTAACATTTTGTAAAATTATTTACGGAAAAATGGCTCTCTGCTTAAAATAAGTTACCGACCCTTGATCTAGACAAATATCAACTTCTTAACTTTAAAATGGTATAATGAAATTTTACCAATGTATTTTATCTTTAAATATTTTCGAGATTTATATACTGTATTTGAAACAGATTTGCTCAGGGGCCCACATGGGTACGTGGATAGCGACCACGAGCTGCCCTAGCTGGGACTGGCAGTACTTCTTTTCTTTGCATGCCAGTCTCTTCCCTTCTATATTTTCAACAGGCGTCAGACCGTGCGACGGGTCGGCCTGTTCTTTTCCTTCCCAGTCGCAAAACTCTCCACCCTCTCCGCCGACCCCGCACCGCGGGATTAAGGCAAAGAAAGAAGAAGATATATTTGAATTAGATATTAGTATTCAAAACATCTCGATTCTTTTCGGTCTTAACCAGATATAATTCTAACAAAGCAGTGAGTGTTATTTATTGGCGAGGCCAAACATCCCATGGCCTCCGGGAATCGAACCCAGGATCTCCAGCCTTTCCGGGGCATACGCGTGCTGTCCATTGCACCAGGCCTTCGAATTTTTGACCTACACCAATAAAACTCACTGGTAAAATTTTGATGACTGATAAAAGTTATTTTATCCCATTGAAAAAAAAAATTCTCTGCTAATGATTGAATTAAATCTGTCCTCATTAAAATGGATACTTTTACATCTTCAATATTGAGAATAAGAGACATCAAAATCAGTCAAAACGGATTTATTTAATTTATAAAAATATAGATCTTAAAAGATCGATCCAAGTAAGAATAAAAACTGACCCCATGGAAGAGAGAGACCTTGTGATGTAACAGGTGCCACCGGAGTAGCAAAAATAAACGAGATAGACAGAGAAAAAAAATCCAATTCTTCCGGATAGTGAGAGCTGTTCTTGTTCTTGTTCTTTGCAACTCTTCCGGTTGGTCATCTTGAATAGTTTTCTGTTCAGGACACGCGCTCAACAGACGCCAGCCCAGCCATGTCTTGAATGCCAACGCAATTCCAGAACTCGCTTTCGATCTTCAATTTATTACTGACATAGTGCCATCTTCAAAGGCATTTCTCTCATGCAGCAAGAGTTCCCAGGTTGTGTAAGTAATCCCATTAAATGTTTATTCCCTCCATGTCGCATAAAAATTCTCTACTTTTTAAAAATATATTTATAACTACAACTTACTTCCTGTAGTAATAATTTTTATATTAGGCCTCTTAGTTTGATTAAAATTTTTTTTTTTTTATTTTAATTTAAGGTCTTTCGGCTTCTGTGACATTTAGAGCTTACAAATATATTTACAGATACACTAGCCGCAAAGCCCACCTTCGGGCGCAGGGTCCGTAAAGTCCCCAAAGTGCAAAAAGAAAATCGATCTCTTCGTAAAAGTTATTTTAAAATATCTTAAAATGTCGAATTCTTTCTAAATGATGGTTTGGGCCAGTGGAGTAACGTTTTTTAGCTTGGCCCACCCGCATTCTTTTTTTCGGGCCCCATTATTAAAGTGAATAATTTACAAGTAAAAACCATGAAGTTTGTTTTTTACTTTTTAATGTATATTTCTACATCACAAAAAATCAAAATGAATAATGCCATTAAGTATGAAGAAAAATTTATACATTTAAAAAAAAATCTATTTTCTCTTCAGGGGCGTCCGAAGACAGTTGGGAGCCTGGGGCGCCACTAGAAGAGGGGACCTATATACATGACAAATTTTCATTAAATTTTTTGTTATCTTTGCGGGGGTGTACGTTACGCCACTGGTTTGGGGATTTCGAAAAAAAAAAAAATTTTCTTAACTGCTGCTTAGATAACGAACCAAATCTAATCCCCAAATTTCATTAAAGTTCGACAAATGGCTTAGGCTGGTGATGGTAATTGGAAATTTGTCATTTGATTTTATATAAAAACCATATAATAATAAACCATATAATATATAGGCCTATACTATATATAGATTTGAAAAATTAAAAAAAAAAATGATATTATTTTGGAGATTAATTTTTATTATAAATTTTTTAATGTTTTTTTTTTAAGATCTTTTTTGGCATCTAAGGCCATTTCTATTTATTTCAAATGCTTTGTAGTCAAATCAAATGAAATAATTTTTCTCTTTAATTGATTGAAGGAATCAGGATGTCACAGCGACTCTTGTTGAAGGCGAGTGTATATGGCCTATATATAAATTAAACAGTTTTTAATTTATTTATTTTTATTTTCAGAGTTTTAAAAACTTTTTAATTTATACAGTAACCGGTAGACCTATATATACACTCGCCTTCATCAAGAGTCGCTGTGACATGCTGATTCCTTCAATCAATTAAAAATTATGTCTACACAGCAAGAATCTTTAAATGGAATAAATTTTTCTCGCCCGGGACGGGAGGCGAACCCGAGACCCCGGCGCGAGAAGCTAGTGTCTTCTCTCTGAGTTACGGGTCAAGGGCTGTTCTTATTAGTAAATAAATCAAGGGATTTTTAATCTGGGATGAGTGGACTATTGCCATGGGATAAGTCCAGTGGCACAACCAGGATTTGCTCCTGGCTGGGTGGGGGGGGATTAGGGGCTTCAGCCCCCCTCTGGCCACGTGCCTGAGCAGTAAAAAAAAACAAAATTAAATTTTAATATAAGCCTAAACAATATAAAAAAATTTAACAAGACGTGTGAGTGTTTTTTATTGGTGAGGTCAAACATCCCATGGCCCCCGGGAATCGAACCCAGGATCTCCGCCTTTCCGGGGCATAGGCGTGCTATCCATTGCACCAGGCCACCGGACCCTCGACCTGCACCAATAAAACTCACTTTCCCTTATATGCAGTTAGTCTTGCAAGTCACTAACTAGTAACGAAAACGTGAAAAACTTTAAAGAAAAATTTTTCACTTATGCGCCGCTTGTTAAACCAGTAGA
>JAKCPI010004718.1:0-46406 GCA_023213315.1 Euborellia annulipes
TGGTGTGACTGGTAGCACAGCACACCTTACCTTTGGTAAGAGAAAGTTGTGTTCTGTGCTTGTCACACTAGATGTTTTGTTTCCGCCAATATATTAAAATTGAAGATGTAAAATTTATAAATTTTAGGCCTAGCTGGAGCCCATCTTCAGTGTAGGATATAGTTCTTTGGCGATCCTTCTTCTGGTGTCTCAAACTTTTCCAGAGTCCTCTTGAACGAACACTTGAATGCTCGTCTCTTGACCACGTGATGATTCATAGATGGCGCTGAGCTACGAATGCTTCCACATCAGTAAAGGGTACTTCAAACGATTTCCACAAAAATTTCACTGATATACTTTTTAATGAGCATGTAAAAAATAGTTCATTTATGAATTTTAAACAAAATCGTTGCAGCGAATTTTGAGAAAATCGCAAAAAACTGAAAAAAGTACATCAGTAAAGTGTACTTCAAAAGATTTCAACGAAAATTTCACTGATATACTCTTTTAAAGAGCATCTAAAAAATAGTTCATTTATGAATTTTAAAAACAAAATCTTTGGTGCTAATTTTGAGAAAATCGCAAAAAACTAAAAAAGTACATCAGTAAAGTACTAGTACTTTTTGGCCGATTTTGTTCAAAAGCTTATTTTCACCCCTTGGGAAGGTGCCTAACTTAAATATAAAATTTCAACCTCGGAGCGCTTTTAGATCCTGAGATATTTTGTTCACAGACACACAGACAGACCATGACGCGAAAACCACATTTTTGGATTCAGGGGACCTGACCTTGAAACGTGAAGATCCATCAAAATCTCGACATGGAATTTTTAACATGAATCGAATACTTTCTCTCTAAATATTTCATATATAGGGTAAGAGAAAGTAAAATTGTTCAAAATATCTTTAAGGGAAGGGGGGAATTACCTCATGGATCTTGCGAAACCTCCTCACCGCGAAAAAAGTTTTCTGATTACGGCCCTGATTGTCCTCAGTCGCGAGCCCATACTGAAGTTATCTTAAATATAATACATTAACAATGAAATCCAGACTCATACGCTCACTAAATTTCAAACAACACAGGTGGTGTTGAGATATCTTTTTATTATTTTTCCAAGATATGTTTGATTTGCATGTCTATCTACCACTAGAAAAATTTCCATATCCCGAAATGACTAGAGTGAGTTGATTTCAAAGAGATGATACCCGGCCTGATAGATTAAACTGAGTTCATTTCTAAATTCCATCGAGGCAACAGTTCGTGTGATTATGGCCTATTGGAGGGTGGAGTTGTCTGAGATGCAAGCCCAAAAGGATTTGGTGTGGGAAAGGGGAAGGTACACCCGATCGATCCTTGAACCCTAAAATGGTTCTGCACGCGAACCCTAACTCGTCCCCCCCACCGCCCTTCCGTGAGCTCCAATAGCACTTATACTACTCCATTTTTGAACAGGGGAGGAGTAATCCGATTACTTTTGCACGTGGCATCCGTAGAATTCCTCTCCACACAAACAAACCAAACTCGTGTAGAGGTTTTTAAAATATATATTTATATAACTCCAAAGCATCGGCGATCATGAATAAAAGAGAACATTGCGGAAATTTAAGATTTATGAGTTGTTTAAAATCAAGAAAAGAAAACTAACATGTATTTTATTGGGTCTTGAATTGAACGTTAATAATAATATTAACGCTGCTCTCGATAATTATAATAATAATTAATTATATTTATTGTAAACTCATACAAAATTGTTTGATAATATTTAGAATTGCTTTACGACCCAAGATATGTAGGATTAAGGAGAACAAAAAAAGATATACAGTATATTTTGGTTTTAATTTAATATTACCGTATTTCATCAATTCTAAGACGCCATCGAATCTAAGAAGTAAAGTAACCCAAACATTAAATTTCGATTTCAATGAAACATTGTACAATTAAACAACTAATATAAATATGCATTAAAAGAGAGAGGGGCCGCGGACGTTTAAGAAAAGATAAAAATTATATATACCACCCGGTATTTATTATATATAAAATCATATAAATATGGGGCATTCCGCGCCAAATCGAAGGGTTTGAAAAATTTTAATTTTTTGATTTCCTCCATTTTTTGATATTTTGAAGTACCTTCTTTTTGAGATTTGATCATCGGTTCAAATTTTGAAAAAACCCCCTCTTTTTTTCGGTTTTTTGCTCATAACTCCTACTAAAAATGGTCCAATTTCCCACCTTTTTTTTTAATTTCCTTTTTTTTGTGTAGTTTTCAAGAGAAAATACAATTAATTTTTTTTGAATAATTTTCCTGTGTCATTTTCGAATTTCAAAATTTTATTTTCTGAAAATCATGAATACTTCGATTTTCCTAAAAAATTTTTGCAACAAACAACTATTCATTTCACAAGGCCTTTCCGGCCGTGGGCTCTCTATGCCTACTATTTTTTAAAAAATTATTAATAAGAAAAAAGAATTTTTCAAAAATCGAAAAAAAAAATAGTAGGCATAGAGATCCCACGGCCGGAACCGCCTGACGAGTTGTAGAATGAATAGCTGTTTGTTTCAAATAACTTTCAGGAAAATCGAAGTGTGCTTGATTATCAGAAAAGGACTAAAATTTTGAAATTTGAAAATGACAGCAAACTTATTTAAAAAAAATTAATTATAATTTTTCTTGAAAACTACACAAAAAAAAACAAAAATTTCAAAAAAAAAAGTTGGAAATTGGACCATTTTTGTAGGTGTTATGAGCAAAAAAATTTTTTTCAAAATTTGAACCGATTATCAAAAAAATCTCAAAATTTACCAAGAGGGGTTTTTTAAGGGGTACTACAAAATATCAAAAAATGGAAAAAATTAAAATTTTTCAAACCGTTCGATTTGGCGTGGAATGGCCCATATACACTGGACCTCAGCGTTTTTTTTACGGTAAAAGTGGGCCGCACATCAAAAAAGGTTGGGAACCACTGATCTACACCATAGGCGTAGCCGGGAGGCGGGTTCAAACCACCCCATCAAAAATATCTGGCTAGGCCTATGATCTTTAGGTTTTAAGTTTTAAAAATTTATGTTGATTTTAGGGCCAGTTGCTTGACTTCTCGTCAACTAGCAAACTTATCCAACCGATAGCAAATCATTGATATAGTAAATATATTAAATAAAAACATTCATTATGAATAAAATAATAATATTGTTTAAAATTTAATGTGAGCGAAGAGAGAAAAAAAATGATAAATTACGGTGAGATATTTAGTTTATGTACATATAAAGATGTAATCAGGCATGGACATTGTCATCCAATTAACTTGTTATGTGTGATAATTTTGGGTTTAAACAAAAAGATCCTCGAGATATGATATGAAAAGGAATAAGCAAAGCATCCAATTGACAGCATACGAGAGAGAGAGGGATGATGATACGATAATGGTAGGGTATAGAATAGTTTGTCTCTGAATATGAAGAGAGAAATAGCGAGAGAGGAAGGGAGTGGAATAAAAGGCAGCAAGCAAGGCGTCGCGTCGTTATCTGGATAGGATAGCACACGTGGGTGCAATTTCACTTGAATCTGGAACAAGGATAATATCAACTCTGTACTTATATATTTACTGGCCTCGGAGGGGAATTCGCCAAAATTGGAATCAGAATCAGATTTCCAGGCGGACGGGAGTTTAGTTAAAAAAAAAAATTAATTGATTATTTAAGTTCGATATTAGAATTTATTTTAATATTTATTTGGCCCTTGGGCTTGGTAGTTGGTAGCGCGCCTGCCTTGTATACCAAGGGTCGAGGGTTCGGATCCCAGGCAGTCCGATGATTTTATTTATTAAATAATTTAAATATTAATTGAATGGGCTGTGGCGTGCCGAGGGGGCGGTCCGCCCCAGGCCCCAGGCCGGCATAGGCCCCCAAATATTTATAAAAACAAAATTTAATGAAAATTTCTCTTTGAGAGGCCCCGGGGCCTTCAGGGCACAAGTAAAAACGGAAAAATTTAGTTAAAAAAAAAAAACAAAATTTAATGAAAATTTCTCTTTGACAGGCTCTGGCCCCTTGGGGTTCAGGGATATAAGGTATTTTAAAAATATTTTTGTGTATGAAAGAGAGGAATATTTAAAGATGAGCACCCCCCCCAAAAAAAAAAAAATCAATAGAAGATTACTCCTCTGGTACAAAATGTATAAAGGCCCCCTCTAGTGCCGCCCCAGGCCCCTAACTGCCTCGGTACGCCTCTGTGAATGGGTTGTTTTTTTTTTTCTTTCTTTTACCTCTATATATGTTAATATATATAGAGAGAGAAAGTATTGGTTTCATATCAAAAATTCGATGTCGAGATTTTGAAGGATATACACGTTTCGAGGTCCAATGAATCCAAAAAAAATGGTTTTCTTGACATGGTCTGTCTGTATGTATGTGAACAAAATATCTTAAGCACGAAAAGTGTTAGGAGGTTGAAATTTTATATTTAAGTTTGCTACCCCTCTGGGACGTGACACGATGCTTTTGAACAAAATCAGCCAAAAAGTACTAGTGTTCTACTGATTCATCAAGGAAAGGTTGCAGAAGCAGCCAAATTTTTTTCTTTAAATATTTTATTGGGCTGACGTTTCGGTCTCGGTAGAGGTGAGAGATCTTTAATTCAAAGATTTCTCACCTGATGAGCATCATTACACTTAGCTTCCTAATGCAAATTATATATATTTCATTGACACTTATTGGAACCTGAAGATAGCCTTTATCGAGACCGAAACGTCGGCCCAATAAAATATTTTTTTAAGGTCCTTTTCGACATCTAAGGCCATTTAGACCCCACCACTATTTAAGTTAAACATCCCCCGGGATCGTGAAAATAAGCTTTTAATCAAAATCGGCCAAAAAGTACTTTACTGATGTACTTTTTCCCTTTTTTTAGATTTTCTCAAAATTCGCTCTAACGATTTTGATTAAAATTCAAAAATCAATTATTTTTTAGATGCTCTTTTAAATGTATATTCTCATTTTGCTCTCAAAATTGTTTGAAGCACACTTTACTCTTGTACTTCATAGGAAATAAGCTAAATATATGTCGACACGAAAAATCTGGTGTGACAAGCACAGAACACAACTTACGATTACCGAAGGTAAGAGACAGTTGTGTGCTGTGCGACAGTCACACCAGATTTTTTTTACATTGTAGGTAAGAGAAAGTAAAAATAATATAATGTCATGTCTTGGACCTTAAAATTTTAAATTTCTTTACTCTCTCCTGCTCTATAATCATTTTTTTTTTTTTTTTACTAGACTACATTAAAAAGAAAAGGAAGTATGTTTCTTTTTTTTTTTATTCACTTCCACACTTCCCCTCTTTATACTAGATAGATAATTCAGTTCAAGTTAATTAAAGTTGCACTCTTTGGCTTTGATTAACGCGTTATCATCCATGTCTGTCTGTCTGTCTGTCCCTTTACTTTTCGTTCGTGTATTCGAGCAAACGGAGAGTGGATGGAATGAACAAACGGCCGAAAACACGAATAGAAAAGAGGTTTGGGTGTGTGGTGGTTAGGAGGGGGGGGGGTTCTTATCAACTAACTGTAACATATAATGATAGCCAAGCTAGTAACTAACTAAACGAACATTCATAAATCATTCACATAGACATTGACTCACTGAAAAATTGCAATTAATGTTGCTCTGGATAATTTTATTATAATTAGTCAGTCTAGAAGGAATAAAAGTTGATTCTATTTTTAATAAATAATTTCAAAAAAAAAAAAAAAAAGAGGATTTATTATTTTTGTTTGTAGTAATTAAATATATTTGGTCATTTATCTTAATAGTATTAATATTTTTACGTATTCGAAATATAAAAATCTAAATGAGCGGTGTCAAGGGAGGGGAGGACAAAAAGAGGCGGAAATAATAATAATAAGTATTTTAAATTATTCTATAATAAGCCTTTAGATTTTGGATCCCTCAGAAGGAAAATTTTTTTTTAAATATTCCCCATTAATGGCCTCGGGTAGCCCCAGAATGTTAAAAAAGATTTTTACTGGACCCTAAAGGCTCTAAATTAGTTTAAAATAAGCCCAAATATTCCGAAAATTTGATTTTAAGGGGTGAGAGGAGAGTGGGGGAGTCGGAATGGCTCTCGGCGGCTCTGCATATACAGCATTTATCATTTCGAGATATCGAATGAGTCTTGTGAGAGATGAGTTCAACAAAAGGACAAAAATTATGAAAGAGAAAGATTAATGGGAGGAGAGGGGAGGTACGTATGAGATGAGAAAGAAGTCGAAAATCAAGAACAATACAAGCTCTGAATAAGAGAATTCCCTTATATTTATTTATATTTGTTTAAATGATACCACTAATGCCATCTCTCGGCTTTTTCGTATACTTTTTTCATAGAATTAAAACTTCTCTCAGTAAAATGTGTATAATTTCGAAGTGAAAAAGTACATCAGTAAAGTACTAGTACTTTTTGACCGTTTTTGTTGAAAAGCTAATTTTTTTTTTTTGGAAGGGTACCTAATTCAAATATAAAATTTCAACCTCCTAGCTCTTTTTCTCCATGAGATATTTTTTGCGGTACCCACTTTTTTGGACTCGGGAGAGAAAGTAAAAATATTAAAAATGAAACAGACCAATTCCTAACTTTCTAAAAATTCAAATAAAAATAGATAAAAAAGAAAAAATATTTCTATTTGTCCTTGATGAGGCAGCGCGATCACTAAATCATTTCGCCTGCGCGAGAGTTCACACCTTCCCTTAGCTGGTGCACTGGTTGCCTAAATACAAGGCGTTCTAGTCTTTTAATAGGAGAATTAAATTCCGGTATGATACACAAGGTTTTTTGTTTCAATGATTTATTTATTTAACATTAGCTAAATAAATAAATCATTGAAACAAAAAAACCTTGTGTATCATACCTGAATTTAATTCTCCTATTAAATCATAATGTTTCAACTAGAGCCAACGGTTACCAGTTTAATTAAGGCATATCTAGTCATTCTATCTAGCTAAACAAATCAATTCACCTTTATAAAAAGACAATTTAATTCAAAATTTTTTATAAAATAATGGAAAAAATATAAGATAGCTGTAATTTATGAAAAATTTATAACAACCACTTGCAAAAAAAAATAAAATTCTACTCTTAAAAACAACACTGCTAAGTAATATTTTAGAAATTTATTTATAATTATTTTAACTATATACTTGAATTTGCTGTCTTTTCATTGTTATATTTAATGTAGATATAAAGAAAAAAAAAGTATTCCATATCAGTTAGCAGATTTTTTGTGTTTTAAATAAAAAACGTCAGTCCCCTGGAAGTCTTTCAGCCAGGGGACTGACGTAAAGCTAAGAGGCTGATGAGCTTATATATTAATACCCAAAAAAATAAATAAAAAAATCTGAGTCTTACTATATGGATACAATAAAGTTAACTTATTGTTTATCAAAATCATTACAAACAATTGAAATCAAAGTTACAAATTGTGCATTTCAAATTCGACTTCATTTTTGTAGAATGACCCATATTTATTTTTAGATTTCAATTTTGAATTGCTTGCAAGTTCAATAGTGAGAAAGGGTTCAACGAAAAAAATAACTCACTTGTTTTTTAGAAAAATATATGATTTCAAATATTTAGGAAGCAAGATATTTTATTATCTTCAATTTAAGAAAAGAAGTAAAATGTTGTCGAAAATGCTTTTAGAATGTTTCAGTACAAAATTCAGTAAGTAATGATGCGATAAACAAGAGGTGATTTTTTTTTTTTTTTTGAATTTTACAATCTCGTATTTATTCGGGACGCAACACGTAGGAACAAGGAGATAGATAACCTCTGGCGATAAGGGTGGGCTCTGGTTGAGGCATCGGGGCCCGGGGATTTGCGTGGGTGGGAGGCCAAGCCAGATCCTTTTAGTTGGGTGATGGATGAGTCGAAGAGTCTCCCGGGTGGCGCAACAAGAAAACACCTCCTCCTCCGGGACCTTGTCTTCTGCAGTTGGCGGCTGCTTACTCCTTAGACACGCATAGTGGTCTAGTGCACTCATCAGATCTCTTCTTTCCCCCCCCCCCCCTATGCCTATATATAAACAAAGGATCAATACTAATCGGGGCTGGTCTCACAAATAACCTCCTAGCAACGGACACACATTGATCATTTTGGATTTTTAATCTTGTTCACCCGCAAAAAGATGGAATAAATGGACCCTGTTATGCAATGGTGTGTCAAAGACCAAACATTGAGTTTTGAGAAAATCAACATTAAATTTTGTTTGTTTTCATTGGGTTATATATAATTTTTTCTTGTCAATTGTGCAAGTAACATTAAATATAATTTTTTTTTTGGACGTATTTCATAAAAAATACTATTAATTAAAGCATTTGAAACAATATTCCGTGCTTAACTCAATTTTGATTTTTTTTTGGTCTTTGACACACCATTGCATAACAGGGTCCAAATATGAAATTTTTTTTACAATTTTCCGCTAGATGAATCATTTTTAAAAAAACCTGGTGTGACTGGTCGTTGTGTTGAGATATATTTAGTTACCCTTAGCACCTAAGTTCCAAACCTGACCACGCGATTCATAGATGGCACTGAGTTACGAATACTTCCACATCAGTAAAGCATACTTCAAACAATTTTCACGCAAAATTTCACTGATATACTTCTTAAAGAGCTTCTAAAAAATAGTTGATTTATGAATTTTAATCAAACCCGTTGGAGCAAATTTTGAGAAAATCGCAAAAAACTGAAAAAGTACATCAGTAAAGTACTAGTACTTTTTGGCCGATTTTGTTCAAAAGCTTATTTTCGCTCTTTGGAAGAGTGCCTAACTCAAATATAAAATTTCAACCTTCTAGCTCTTTACGTTTCTGAGATATTTTGTTCACAGACAGACCAATTTGAGGGACCGACTTTTTTGAAAAATGTCGAAATTTTTTTATTGAAGCCAAATTTCAAAAATATTATGTATCTTTTATAAAAGCATAAAAATATATAAATATAGGCCAGATATACGCTATTAGGGGATCAGCTGTTAGACTAGCCTGCCATCTATTGCAAGAATGCTGAACTAATTTGACATTTGATTTTTAAATAAATCATCGAAGCTTATTTTAAAAATTTCTTAATTAATATTGGGGGGGAGGAAAGAAAGTGATTAATAATAACAATAAATTCATTTTTAAATTTAACAAAAATTAAAGATTATTGGGACAGATTGTTTTTTTGTATTTGCTTGATAACAAAAAAATTAATTTCGATAATTTTTTAATAAGTCATTAAACAAATTATAGCTCGATGTCCCAATAATCTCTTATGAATTTAATTCATTTAAAAAAAAACCGCATTGAAAAATTCCTTATAATAGTCTAGTTTTTTTTAAAGTACGTTTAGACGTCGCTCCTGAACCCCCTTAAAGATATTTAAAAAATGTCAAAAACTTTAATTTTTCTAGTATAAATTAAGAGTATAGATACCGAAATATGACTTGTCAATTTGTCAATGACTAATTATAATTACCTCACACACAAACATAAACAAACAGACACAAATAGTTAAAGCTTAGTCATTCGATTTCATTTTGCTATGCATGCTCACACACTCACACAGATTTACAAATTATCCTGATTGGCAGTCCTCTGTTCCTCTCTCCTTTACATATCCATTAGGCCATCAGCCATCTCTCTCCCTCTCTCCCTCTTCTACCCATATGAGCACATGTGGTCGTGATTTGGAAATTTAGCGACGTTGCCAATCAACAGGGTGTGTGAGTGTGTATATTTGCACAACAGCTCATTCCCTTTTCTCCCTCTCTCGTTTCTGTCCATCTATGTCCCTTGGCTATTAATGGAATTTTGTTTATTAATCCTGTTTAGGTCCAAGTCACGCAAGTTCATTTAATACAAATAAACTAGGAAATGTATACAAGTGACTTCCATTTTTTTTTTTCTTTGTTTGTTTGCACATTTTTAGTGATTTGTTCATTTGTATTCATTTGATATACCTTTTTTTTTATTTTTAAACTCATTTAGGAAAAAAAATGGGAATGAAAAAAATAAATAAATTAGAAAATTTATCAAATTTAACTATGTTATAATATGAGCCAGCATTTAAAAGGGGTCCAGTGAAAAAAAAAAAAATAGTTAATTTATATCATGAAAACATTAAGAAAAAGAGATTTTGGCTTTTGATTAACAAAATTCGAGCCCCTTAGCTTTAAGTCAGTCCTCTGGTTGAAAAACTTCCAGGGGACTGACGTTTTAAGGCGTCTACACACGCAACTGCAAACTTGACAAGCATGCATGTGCAATCTTATTTTACAAGCAAAGTGTAGCGACTTAGATTTGTGTGCAAGCATTTTAATTATGCAAGCCGCTTGATGCTCGATTGAATTTTAATTATTTTAAGCACAAGCAAAACTCTCCGCCATTTTATAGACGTCTTGCTTGACATTTGATATTTTTAATATTTATTATTTCATTTAATATTTCAATTTAAATATTAAAATTTATTGTGACTCTGTTTAAAGCAAGTGAGTATTTATTGTTATTTTTGAATAAATTTGTAAATAAGTTTGACATCTTTAGGTTAATTTGCTTGCACAAACATGCTTGTGCCGTGTGATGCCGAAGGGAATTTGTGCATGCTTGTACAAAAAGATTGCACATGCGTGCTTGTCAAGTTTGCAGTTACGTGTGTTGCCGCCTTTAAAATTTATATTTTAAGACCTTCCCAACAATTGTTAGCAAGCAGCAGGATCAGAATTTAATAACAAAATTTAACTATAATAATTGCTACATGCAATGGTCATAATAAATGGTAGGCCCCTACAATATAATTACTGCAAGGTGCAAATAGCAGATGATTAATTAAGGTTTTAGGGTATAAAAAGAGTAAGATCATACTGTAATATCATACTGTAGGGGATTCAGAGAACAAACATCATTGTACGAAGGCCTTATTCAGAGGGAGGTACTGTAAACCCATATCTCTATCACTCATCACTATTATAGAAACAATATCTCAAAACCCTCACTGTGATTTCATTCAAATCCCCTTTTCCCTATTACAACTCTTATTGACGATGATCAGGCTACATATTACAGAACACACTAAACTACAAATTAGTATGCAGCCGAAGCGGACAACAGCTATGAAGTGAAATATTATCCTTCATATCAATGGACACATTTTTGAAAAGAAATTTCTGTTGCATAATTTTTTTATAATTTGTGAGTTTAAAGCCCTTGAAATTCGTTCATTCTTGCACGCAACAAAAACTGCTCCTGTATGTGCTGTGGAAATATATACGGGTTTGGATAATTGGAAAATTGTTGGAAGAAGTGTGATTATATTGAAGAATAAAAAAACTATTCAGATTTCTTACGAAGAAAACCTTGAAGAGCAAGCAGTATCTACCAACGGTGAATTATTTGGATAATATTGAAAATGGTTCTTAAATAAAAGAACCGAAACGTCTCCAGTGATTGGAACCAAATACAGAGTCTTTTTATTGTCTGCTTCTGACCACAATTATTCATACCAGTATACATGTCACTGAACAGATATACCATCAAGAGAAAAGATATTGGACAATATGGCGGCTACCCTATCATAAGGCTCAAATGCCAGGTAGCCGCCATATTGTCCAATGTCTTTTCTCTTGATGGTATATATTCCTTCAGAATAAGGCTTGTAGGAAGTTAAACAAAACACACTTATTAAAAATACCCTTTATTTTATTAATTTCATTCTAACATTTTAATAAAAAAAAAAATAACTTGGTATTGCATCAAATATTAAGTGATGTTCTTTTTTTTTAACCCTAACTCGCTACAAATCTTTCAAAATTGAATCTTGTTGCGTGTATAAAATTTCAAGAACTAGAAAAAGGAAGAGGTGACGTTGGGAGGGGGGGGGGTAGGGAGAGCGAATTTCCGGACATGGAAGAAAAGTTTCACGTTTAAAGATATTAAAGATTATTATACTCCCCATAGATATGAATAAAAACACACATATATCAAATAGGATGACATTTTGGAAGAGAAAGAGAAAAAAAAAAGAATAATATTAAAACTTTCTACTATAATGTCATTTAATGTTAGAATAGAAGAAGGGAATAAAAAAAAGTGTTTTCGACTTTGAGAAAGCAGATGAAGAAACAGAAGGGCGGATGAAATGTTTATAAACATAGAAAAGTGGAAAGGGGGGATGATCGGACTTGGGATTAGTCGAAGCGACAGTTTGCCTTTTTGACGGGGACAAAGTATTTTTTCCGCTTCATTCAAACTATAACTATAATAGTATTATATCCAAAAAAATAAAAGAATAAAAAGGGTGTCACAAAAATACTTTTTGGGAGTTAAACTTTAATATCTTGAAATGTTATAAATTTTTTATTTATTTTATAAAGAAAAAAAAATAATAATATTTTTGATATGTTTTTTTTTTTTTAATGAATTTGAATAAAAAAAGAAATGTAACTTTCTTTATAAATATTTTTTTAAGACTCCTTTTGTTTATTAGGCGGTGTCTTTAATTTATTTGAACCAATTCTTTGCTTACGGATTTAGAATTAATGAATTTCTTCAATTCCCAAAAACACGAAAGACACATGATGACAAATTTTCGATATTCATTGATCTTATTACAGAAGTTATAACAATTGATTGATTTTGGCTTCATATACAGAGCTTCCTAAAGCAACAAAGATTTCACTTCAAGACTAGAAACGGCAGTCAAGATACCAGATCTCCAAACAATTGAATACCTGCCTCATTGTTATAAATGACTTATTGTGAAAAAATCAAGATAAATTTTGTTTTTACTATTTAACCATGCTGAGAAATCTCGAAAAGATTTCATTTGAACCCTTGGTGTTGGCATATATTCAATATATGGACCCTTTTATGCATTAGTGTGTCAAGCGCCAAAAAAAAATTAAAAATTGAGTTAAGCACGGAATATTGTTTCAAAAAAAAAAAAAAAAAAGGGAAAAGAAAAAATATATTTATAAATAATAATTATTTAAATATTAAAAAAAATATATCAATAAATAAAAAATTAAAATTGATGTTGTGTTGAGAGATTCAAATATAGAAGAATATTTTTTTGGGCAGGGTTCGATGAAAAAAACGAGTGTATTTTTCAATGAGTTTTATTTGGCCTTATATAGGAACTGGGGGCTCTTCTTCATCAGAGGTTTATAATATATCTATTGGGGCTCCAGGCATTTCTATACGGTGACGGGTTCGGATTCCAAGCAGTCCGATGATTTTCATTTAAACCATTTGGAAACCAAATAAATGAATGGACCCCAAATATATAGATATCATTACGAGTTATCGTTTAAGTCTTAAATGGCCTGAGTTGCCGAGAAGTCTGTGTGTATGTATGTGTGTGCAGTAGCGTAGCCAGGATTTCTGCTTGGGGGGGGGGGGCCAAAAGTTTTATGAACCCCCCCCCTTCTCCAAGAAACTTAAAAGTGGAGAAATTTTTTTTAGATAATATAATACAATTATAAATGAAAAACAAATAAAAAAAATTATTTTTTCTTGAAATAAAGAATAATTTTAATACAAAATTCGTAAATATTAGAAATTTTTTCAATTATTTATAAGTTTTTTGTTAGATTTTAGAATTTATGAGAGTTAATAAAATAATTATTTAAAAAACAAAAATTCATTAGGGAAAACAATAGATATTTTTTTGTTTTGGAGAAGGCTTAATGCCCCCCCTGAATACGCCACTGTGTGTGTGTGTGTGAGTGTGAATGGGAAAAAAGTTTGAGTGTTTAAAAAAAAAAAAGATCTAATGGAGAAACGTTGATAGATCAGTGTACAGTGAGCGCCACAATTAAGTCCCCACTTGATTGCTTTAGCCTTAAATATATGGTATAGTATATGGTGTAAAGTGAAATAATTTTAATGACCGAAAAGGCAAAAGTAAGATCTGGTACAGATGAATTTATTTTACCTTTTAAAATTTAAAATTATTTCATCTATACCATATACTTAAGGCTAAAGCTATCAGGTGGGGACTTAATTGTGGCGCTCACTGTACGTAATACAAATAAAATTTTTTAGTCCAAATTCTTTAGTGTACAACCCTCTGACCGAGTGAATGTTTGCCTTTAATTCTTTTTTTTTTTAATTTCAACATGTTTGACGCCTAAGGTATATTAATTCCCCATTCTATAACGAGCATGTGACCTCATCAAACCAATGATCAATCGGTGGACACGTTCTGCTTTGTTTGCACAAAAACCCACTTGACGGCCCTTCAAGCTCTTCCCATTCTCTCTCTCACACACACATGATAAATAGTTTTATGTATAAAATTTCGTATACGTGAGCAAAATGGCTAGAGGGAGAGAAAGAGAGAGGGAGGCTTTGCACACCCCTTCGACATCTTTTTGATCACGCAATCAGCAGCAGCAACTAGTAATAAAAGGAGTAAAGTTGTTGGACCCCCCCACCCTCGCTCTTTTTACTAACGAGTCCCTTGGGGAGTTGGTAGGGAAAAAAAAATAAGAGAGAAGGAGGATCTGTTTGAAGGAGAAACAGAGAGATAATTTCGTTAACTGATTATCCGCATTATTCAAAAAGTTGGCAAATATTTGAACAAAATGTATATATATTTATAAAAAAAAAATCTATGTACACAAAGATGATTATGATGATGATAATATTTATAAATCGAAGAAAAAAAGAAGAAGGAATATACTTAACGAAGTGTATTATTTAAATATTGAAAAATTTTGATTCTAAAATCAAATAAAAAAAATAATGTCCATATTATTGATGAAATACAGAGTTCAATGAACTGGATAATATTGTAGAACTCAAACTAAGTAGCTTATTAACAATTAAAGAAAGTATTTTTACGTAGGTTATTATATTTAATAATTATTGTCCTAGGAGTATATGATAGAAAATATATAATAACTTAAATTGTTGCTGAGTTTGAGGTGTTTGCCTATCAAGGGCGGATACAAGGGGGGAAGGGTAATTACCCCCCCCCCGAGATTAAAAAAAAACTTTTTCGCAAAAAAATTTATTTTTAATGTAAAATTTTAAATATTAATACTTAAAAATTTGATTTGTATTTATATTCTGGCAAACAAGTACAGAATGCGCCTTTAAATTACCGAAATTAAGAAAAGATTGTGTGCTGTGCGACCAGTCACACCAGATCCCTCCCCCCCTTCCCCCGAGAAACACTTCAAGATCTAAAAAACAAAACATTTCTTCAATAGGATTTTAAATATATTTCTTCCCTCGTTCTTTATCTTTTTTTTTTCCAAGTTATTAGATAGCCCTCGGGGCTTGGTGTAGAGGTTAGCGTGCTAACCTCGTATACCAAACGTCGTGGGTTCGGACCCCAGGCAGTCCGATGATTTTATTTAAGCCATTTGGATACCAGATGGCTTAAATAGAAATGCCTGACCCCACAATAGATATATTCTCTACAACGGTTATCGTCAAAGTCTTATATGGCCTAAGTTGCCGAAAAGACTGTGTGAATGTGAGTGTGAATGTTTAAAAAAAAAAAAAAAAGTTATTAGATAAATTTTTCTTTATTATTAAGATATATAAATATATATATACTATTATAAAGCTGAAGTTCAACTCATAAAAATAATCAAATAAATAACAAAAATCATTTAATTAAAAAAAAAAAAAAACGAGCAACTAAAACTCATTCTATAAATTATAATAATAAGTATTAAAGTTATAAAAATTGATAAACTTTTTTTATGACAATTTATTTGACTCCATTGCGGGTTTTTCGCTATAAGTTTTTTTTTTTAATATCTTAATAATAATAATAATTCTAATAAGTTTTTTTTTTATTCTTGTTTGGACATTAAAAATACTGCATAGTTATTTCCCCATTCCTAAGTTATTAATTCATTTTCTAGATATCAAAAAAAAAATATTAAGGGGGAGGGATAAGGGTGAAAAAAAGTTTATTTTATTTTCAAACCATCTAGGATAAGTTTCTATTAATAAATGACAAACACGCAAACGTTTATTATTGTTATTATGCTTAATTTGGTTTTATTCTTTAAGAGAACTTAATTTAAGAGTTTATAATTAAAAGTTTTTTTTTTTTTTAATTTTTTTATTAAAATTTATTAAATTAGGGGGAAAAAAACTTTTAATATTGAAATAAATTAGCGAGATAAACAAAGTTTTTGAGAGTTTGGACTCGAGAGGAAAGACAAAAAAAAGTTATTTAGGGTGAGGAAGATGTTTTAATGTAATTTAATTGGAGTATGATACCAAATCTGGGGGAATAATTTCAGATTTTGAGACAAAATAGAAAAAAATTTATTTTGGGAAAGAATTATCTTTTTTTTTTGCCAATTACAACTTCCCCTCAACGGGCGTCACGGGGTTATTGTCCGAATCGGCCTAATCCTTCCTTCCCCCCCTTGAAAATATTTCAAGGTATAATAATTGATGCGCCTGGGGCGAGGGTGGGGGCGCCCTCTTTCGCTACTGCCCATTTCATAGATATACACCTAGTAAGTTGACAAATTTCTCAGATATAAAGTGGATCAGTTGTTAGAATTTTTAACGTCCTCCTTCCCGCTTCAATGCAAACCTGCTTACTATCCATCTCACTTTGAATTCAGATTCAAATTTTATTCAATAATTAAAGAATTTATATTTTGTAACGACAATAACATGTGCAGTGGCGTAACGTACACCCCCGCACACCCCGCGATGCTGGGAGGCTCCGGACCTTGGGGGCCCATGGTCTCCTCAGGGGCCGGTAAAAACGAAAAAATTTAGATAAAAAAAAAATAATGAAAATTTCTTTGAAAGGCCCGGAAAAAAGGAAAAATTTAGATAAAAAAAATTAATGAAAATTTCTTTTGAGAGGGCCCGAGGCCCTTAGGGCTCCGATAAAAACGGAAAAATTTAGATAAAAAAAAATTAATGAAAATTTCTCTTTGAGAAGGCCCGGGGCCCTCAGGGTTCAGGGATATACGGTATTTAAAAATTTTTTTTGTATGGTCTAATAATGGGGCCCGAAATAAAGGCTGCGGGGGGGCCCAGCTAAAAAACGTTACGCCACTGAACATGTGTATATATTGGCAGCGGCGCAACTAGCCTTTGAGGGCGGAGGGGGCGAAGTTTTTCGTTCGAACTTTTTTTTTTTTTTTTTAGTATTCGAATCGATCTTTTTTTTGTAATTTCCGGAGATTTTGGAAAAAAAGCCGAAAATCCGGAGCGCGAGGGGCGCCAAAAGCTTGATGCGCCTTGGGCGGGGAGGGGCGATCGCCCCCCTTCGCTCCCACCTGGATACGCTACTGTATATTGACTACAATAGTTCATTTACATTTAAACACTCAACAAATCATCAAGTTCTAGTTGTTACCCTGCTTTATGTTAATTTAAAAGCCAAAATCATGGCCAAGGACGAGAACATATGAGTGAAATTTTATTAAAACTAATTTGACTAGTTTTTCCACATAATCCCATCCATTTGAATTTTACTAATGCTTTAGCTTTTAACTTAAACGGAACATGGCAAGCGAAAGAGATTAAATAAATGAATTAAATATTTCTGACTGACTTTTTCTCTTTTGTTTTGATAAGGATACTTTAAACGTCAAACTTTAAGACAAACCCATTTTTCCATTGTTTAGTTAAAAAAAAAAAACTAAATAATAGATGCATCGAATCATCAAACAAAACACGCAAACTCATCAAAAACGTCATGTTTGTCCAAAAAAAAGGAGAGTAATATGATTTAGCTGTTTATTTCTTTCTTTTCTTCCACCTTTTTTTTTTTTGTATGTATGTGTCTATAAAGAGATTCGATTTTCGTATAATCCACGCTCGAAATGACACACCCTCCCTCTTCTTCCTCCCTGTTTACTAAATTGAAGGTAATGAAGCATCCTCTCATCGTGCTCAATGCCTTTACATATGGCGCCGGGATAAGAGAGAGAAAGAGCGACAGAGGAGATTCCCTCGGGATTCAATATGGGACAGTGAATGCCGACAGGAAGAGGAACCTCTGCTAATGGATAAGTTAACGTGTTGACTCACTCGCGCTTTTATCTAAACAACTTTACCCTCAGAGATTTATAAAGATATATTCTACTTCAAAACTATACAAAAAAAAAATATTGGAATGGGAATATATATATTTTTTTTTAAGAAAATCTTTTGTTGGAAGAATAAATAATAAATCTAACAAAATTAATCGAAAATATTTTTCTAGTTTTTTTTTTTTCTCAAAAACAAGTGTTGTTTGTAGTTGTGGCTGTTAATCATTGATTATAAGCGTCATTTGGACTTTTTCTTGGAGGAGGGGGGGGGCAAATGTAGATATATTTTGAAATATTTTAATTAGAATAATATAAAATTTTATAAAAATCAGAGTCCTTGCAAGGGCGGTCAATGTTAAAAAATGTTATCAAGTTTTTAGAAGTAGAAGAACTAGAAATATATACCTTTCAATATGAAATTTAAACAAAACAAATTAATTTTAAGAGAAGATTAATTTTGAATTGTGGAGTATGAAAAAAAAAAGAAAAGACACTTTGATATCAAGCGCACCAAGCGGGGAGAAGTCGAACTAAAAGACAACTTTGTTTGTTGTCTGATTTGATTCTCTTATGCAATTGACATTCAAGTAAATTTTAATGGCGATTCTTAGAAAATCTATTAATAAATGATTATTAAACTAATTTATGACATGTATATGATAAATAATAAAAAATAGGATATTCATTAAATATAAACTTAGATGGTTCAAAATTTTATGATACACAATTCGACGAGAGAATTAATAGAGAAAACGAGAGTGAGAGAGACAAATTTTACAAATAGCTTACCATTAGAATTAATCCTTTGGTGACCCCGCAGTGTGAGACCAAGACGACGAAAGATGTCGAAAAATAAATTTCCATAATCCAAGAGCACTATTTAAAACACTGATGATCACTGATAGTCACAAAATAAAAAAAAACTTTTTTAATAAAAAAAACGCAAAAGGGTTATGCACAGATGGCGAGCCAAAAGGCCAACTGGCCACTGGCGCTCCAAGGTCGCAAGGTCGCCTTGCCTTTCTCCACAAAGAGGCGCGAAGTCAAAGAGGAGTGGTGGGGGTAGGCGCGAAGTCGAAGAGGAGTGGTGGGGGTAGGCGCGAAGTCAAAGAGGAGTGGAGGGGGTAGGCGCGGGGAATGGAGGGGGTTTTTAAAAATATGGTGCGAAGGTTGCACAGCACACAACTTTCTATTATCTTGGGTAAATTGTGTTCTGAGTTTGTCATTTATTTTATTGAGTCGATATATGAATATTTGGTTCCCGGTAGTACGGTACATTAGAATTTAAGATGCAAAATTTATAAACATAGAAAAATATTTATATTTTATTATCATGGCTACTGTCTTTCCTATAGAGTGTGCTCCATACAATTTTGAGATTAAAATGAGAATATACATTTTAAAAAAATATTTCGCAACGATTTCAACTGACAATGAGTTAAAGTCAAAGATTATTTTTTATACTCTTTGATGCAGAGGCTGAGTTCCAATTTATAATTATAATAGTTCAGTGCCGTAACAAGAGTAAAAAGCGCCTGTGGCAAGTGTCTAACTCCCTCCCCCCCCCCATAAAGGTGGATTCACACCGGGATCTGACTTGACTTGAGTTGAGTCCGGTGGAAAACCCAACCTATGTATTCCTATAGAGGTGCATTGATAATATGATTTAAAAAAAAAAAGTGCAGGAGGTGGATTTGAACTCGCGAAGTTTGGTTACGTGGGAATGGAAAAAATATTGATCGAATGACGACGAATTAGCCACTTGAGCCACGCTTTACTTAATTGCTTTAGGAAAATATAAGCCATATAAGAAACATGAAATAAAAGAAGTATTAAAAAAATGTTAATATTGCACATATGATATATCATTTTTCATTACTTTTTATGCTGATTAATAATTTATAATCAAAATGTTCATAGCACGCATAGTTTTCATATAATTCAATGGACAAACGTCAGATTGTTTATGCCTTGATGTAATTAAACCAAAAACTCTATCTAACATATGATACATGTCATTAATTCTTGAATTCCCCCTGATTCCAGAGAACTAAAGCCCTTTTAATTATATGATATAATTTGGGAGTTATTGGCGATCAAAGTTAAGCTTATTTTCGCCCTTATTGACATCAACACACTCAATTCTATATTATCGAAATTTAACATTGTCTGATTAAAACCAAATTTTTACCAGAGATTTATAATTAAAAAATGAGTTTTTTTCTAAAGTTTCATTGAGATTGGTAAAGAAATAAATAAAATATTGACTATTTTGTAAATTTAGTTTTACGATTCGGAATCCCGAATGGGTAAAGAGAGCGATCTATGAACCGTGTCTAGGCTTAATCTGAGATCCCAAATTCTAAAACTCAATTTACAAAATAGTCAATATTTTATTTATTTCTTTACCAATCTCAATGAAACTTTAGAAAAAAACTCATTTTTTAATTATAAATCTCTGGTAAAAATTTGGTTTTAATCAGACAATGTTAAAATTTCGATAATATAGAATTGAGTGTGTTGATGTCAATAAGGGCGAAAATAAGCTTAACTTTGATCGCCAATAACTCCCAAATTATATCATATAATTAAAAGGGCTTTAGTTCTCTGGAATCAGGGGGAATTCAAGAATTAATGACATGTATCATATGTTAGATAGAGTTTTTGGTTTAATTACATCAAGGCATAAACAATCTGACGTTTGTCCATTGAATTATTTGAAAACTATGCGTGCTAGGGAAATTTTGATTATAAATTATTAATCAGCATAAAAAGTAATGAAAAATGATATATCATATGTGCAATATTAACATTTTTTTAATACTTCTTTTATTTCATGTTTCTTATAAGGCTTATATTTCCCTAAAGTAATTAAGTAAAGCGTGGCTCAAGTGGTTAATTTGTCGTCATTCGATCAATATTTTTTTCCATTCCCACGTAACCAAACTTCGCGAGTTCAAATCCACCTCCTGCACTTTTTTTTTTATTATTAATTGTTTTTTACCCTCCCTCCAAGTTGTGAGCTGCAAGAGATTTTTATTTACCACCAATATAATCAGTGAGGCTTTTTTTTTAAATCAAAAATAGTAAATTAATTTAAACATTCATAAATTATTTAAAAATAGAAACTTAAAAAAAAAGGCAAAAAAAAATTATATTTTTAATGAAATACTTGTTTATTAAAAAATCTTATTTATCACATTTTACTTTTATTTAATTATATCCAATAATTATAATAATTATTATAGATTAATTTGGAAAAATATAATACTCTACTTTGTCTTTGCATTCATATAAGTGCATGAACTCTTCCATCTTTACTTTATATCTTTGACATCGCGCCCAATCAGCAAGTCATTGCCGGGTAGAAAATGATAAAAAAAAGAACAAAAATAAAAAATAAATATTAAATCTCGAGTTCGAAAATCATTTTAATTTAAACTAATTATCTGTATTTATTCTATATTAAGTGAGTTTCTAAATGAATATAATCTTTATTAAATCGGTTGAGAAATTGAATCAGAAAATTTTGACAGGTACAAATCAAATTATCGTTCTTGTAATTTAAATATTTATCTTTAAAATCAAATAAAACTAAAGGATATTTTTAATTTCAGATGTTCTTATCATTTTATTTTCATTGTGAAAAAATGATTTTCGTTCATTTCCTGGCATTCATCTGAATCTATTAATTATTTTATAAGTGAACATAAGTGTTTATTATTAATAAATCCATTGACTATTAGTGAAAAAGAAAATAAGCCTGACCTCCATTTCATTGTTATCATCGGCTACCGGTACCCTGGGACACACCAGAAAAATAGAAAAGGTATTTATAAATATTTTTAAAAAAATTCGTAATGACCTTTGAAAAAGACATTAGATCAATGACAAACTTATTAAATTTTCAATATATAGACCTATATATATAATTGAAATTTAATGAGTGATGCCGATTATATATATATAAGCTTATATATATAATATTCAAGTTGATTTTTATAATTATTCTCACACCTCTTAAACAGGACATCTCTGAATCTTTTTCTCTTTTATGACTTGAGTATCTATTTAAGATGCTCCTTTTTTAATATTGAATGATAATTACAATTTTTTCATTGTTTTTTCTTTGAATTTACTATTATAGATTATTTTTCATAAAAATTAGTTTCTTATTTTTAATTTTTTTTAAAATATTATTTTTTTTTTTTTTAAATAATATTTTTTTTTTTTTTTTTTTTTATTTTTTTTTTTTTAAATTGTAAAGCAGAGACTGACAGCCAAAATTTTTTTTTTAATGAGCCGACCCTTCGGTCTCGATAGGGACCATCTTCATCCCCAATAAGTGTCAAGCAAGTACCTTATGAAAGATCTCTTACCTGCTGAACATCAGTACATATAGGTGCCTAGTGCAGAATATATATAAAATACTTTCTTAACACTTATTGGGCCCTGAAAATCGCCTCCATTGAGACCGAAACGTCGGCCCAATAAAATATTTATAGAAAAAAAAAAAATTTGGCTGCCATTCTCTGCTTTCTCAACCCTTCCTTGATTCATATGTAATGTATATATAATTTCATTTAAAAAATTATTAGATATTACAAAATTCTTTTCAGAGTAGGTTTATATTCAAAGAAGGTGGCCGACCACATCTTCCTTTATAAATAAACAAGTTTAAATTTATATGAAGAAAAATGGAAACTGCAATTATACTATAGGGGAGACTGGGGCTCCTTTGAACATGACCTTTTTAAAAATTGTCGCTCATCTTTTGGGGGAATTATTTCTACAGTGAGTAGCATTAATGCAAGATATATCTGTGTCTTGATCCAACAACTGCCTTCTTTTGGCCCGAACCATAATCCTTATGGCTAGGGACCCGAGGGCCCCACCGATCTGATGGTGGGGACGGGGTCATAAATACTCTCTCTATTGTCTTCGTATTTTGTGTTAGACTAGGTAGCATCTCCTTCAAGTTAGCCCCATCACTCGTTTGCTCGTAATCCAAAAAATTAGTTCACTCTCATTGATGATTTCTTCAGACTCTCGGTTTACGAAAAATTAATTTTTTAAATTTTTATTAGACAAGCAAGGCAAAGTTAATTAAAAAATATTATTATAAAAAATTAAAACTTTGCACTTTTTTTTAAATTATTTTCCTTTACTACATCCATTTTTTTTTGTAGTATCGTAAATGAAAATAATGTTTGTTCTTAATTTAATTAATTAGTGTATATGTGATTATGAAAAGAGAGAAAATCTTCACTTTTCTGGAAAATAAAAGGTAATTATTAATAAATAAAACACTAATAATTCACATATAATTTACCGATTAGAGCAGACTAATTCTATTTTTTTTTTTTTTTAGGACAGAAATTGGAATATGAATAATATAAATGACACGACTGGCTCATTTTAATCGCCATCCACGTACCCATAAGATGTGGGTTCCTGAGCATGTGGGTCCCATGAGGGCTCCTCAGAGGAGCACCTAGGATGACTTGACTTCATCGGATCAAGATGGATATGACCGAGCTTGGCCTGTCGGAGACAACTGCTTTGAATAGGGTAGATTGGAGGGCTGAAGTAAGGTCCGCCGACCCCGCACCGCGGGAATAATAAAGGCGAAGAAAGAAGAAGTGCATGGGGCGCTTAAGGCAACTTGAGAGTCTATTCAAGAAACTTTGATATGGTTATTTAATTCAGTAGCTAGTAAAGGTGAAATAGAAAATTTTTCTCTTTCGCATAATGATTTTAAATTCAAAATGTATATATAATATTGATAAAATGCGCAAAGTAGTATCTGATATCATAGCTCATATTTTGAACAAAATCAAAACAAACAACTTATAAAATATACAATTCTCCTTAAGTGGTGTTGCTGAAGTTGGTTTATTAAAGAGAAAGAAAACGCTATATTTTCAGCAATTTTTTTTTTTTAATTCGTTAGCAAGGCGATATTTCTGAGACCTATCGGCACTCCTTCTTCAGTGGATCTATATTAACATAAAAAGGCACATCTGTGAGAAAGGGTGGTGGGTCATAAATAATGTTTCGAAAAAATATTACAAACAGATACTAGGAACCGACCGAATATTCGGTTTCGGCCAAAAATCCTGGTTACGGCCGTAGTTTAGGTTTCGGCCAAAAAGTAGCCGAACCTTTCGGCCGGCCGAAACCTGAGTCTGAAAAGATGGGATGAGACTCGCATGCAAAAAAAAAAAGGTCAAATGATTTGCAAAAGCGGAAAAGGTGCTGAAAAAAAATTTAGTCTCCCTAAAAAAAAGATAAAATGATTGATTTTCAAGGGAGGGGAAAAAATTTTTCAAAAAGAAAAAAAGTTAAAATAATAATAATTTTTTATAGGAAATACAAGTTTCGGTTTCGGTTACGGTTTCGGCCGAAACTAAGATCGAGGCCGAATATTCGGTTTCGGTTGAAAATCTTGTTTCGGTCGGACCCTAACAGATACATATGTATCTGTTAGCAGTGTTGGAAAATGTTCATAAAATGTACCTACATCGTACGTTCTGCGACCCAAAATGTATGTGCATAAGACGCACGACAGGTCGCGGCGGGACATAGGATGTACATACATAAGACGAATGTGTGCTATCTGGGATACTTCACCTCATTCACCACATACGGCCCTTATAATTAAAACGCTTGAGCGACACGCTTGACCACCCTTTCTCACAGATGTCCCTTTTTATGTTAATATAGATCCACTGAAGAAGGAGTGCCGATAGGTCTCCGAAATATCGCCTTGCTAACGAATTAAAAAAAAAAAATTGCTGAAAATATAGCGTTTTCTTTCTCTTTAATAAAATATACAATCCATTATAAACTTGTTATATATATATATATATATATCGACGTTTTAATTAGCAAAGTGTCTAACTCCATTTTTGTTTATTTTTCAGGAGAGCCAAAAAACATTTCATTGTCATTGTTACCCAGTTCAGGGCATAAGGAGATTGATATTTTTCAACAGAAAATACAAAAAAATGATTTTCGAAAAAAAGTGGAGTTAGACACTTGGCTAATTAGAGCGTCGTATATATATATATATACAGGGTGTATCAGGATAAAATCGACCAACTCCGGGAGGTGATTCTAGACCTCGAAGGCAACAAAAAAGTTCCTCTTCACTACGGTCCAATTCTCAATCATTTGGCCGTTATCTCAATTTTTGTGTTTTTTCTGAAAGAGACGAGTTTTTTCGAAAATACGGTCATATTTCCTAAACTATTGCCCGTACAGCAAATTTGAAAACACCGTTGGAAAGCTCATTAAAGATTTTAAAGCTATTTTTGATGATTAGGGTTACAATGGTCGACATTTAAAAAATTTTTAAACTTTGAAAGGTTTTATTTTTTTCTTAGCTGAGTTTGGCAGATTTCATAAAAACTTCTCCTTTTAGTAAGCTTTCTAATGGTATTCTCAGTTTTGCTATTATCATTCAATTTCGTGGTGAAATTCCACTTATAATGTTAAAAACTTGAATATTGCAGCAAAATTGAGGCCATGTTGAAGATTTTCATTAACTTACACATACTAAATTTATTTCAAGATGTGAATTTTATAGTTGGATAATCGTTAAAATAATGGCAGCTAGGCCTAGTTATTATTTCATTTATTAGGCCCTCTATGCTGACTTTTCGGTCTTGGTTAAAGCCATCCTCAGAGCTTGCCGGCTATCAAGCCAAGATAGGCAAGTTCTGTGGATGGTCATAACCAAGACCGAAACGTCCGATCATCCTCAGCTTGTGGGCTGTCAATATAGGCAAGCTCTGAGGATGGCTTTAACCAAGACCGAAACGTCAGCATAGAGAGCCTAATAAATGAAATAATAACTAGGCCTAGCTGCCATTCATTTAACGATTATCCAACTATAAAATTCACTTCTTGTAATAGGATCAAATGTAGAGAAAGTTTTTTCTTGCAGGTTATTCAGCAATAATTAATAAAGAAAGACTTCATTTTTTTAAATTTGAAAATTTTAATGGGAATAAGAAAACCAGTGTGCGCATTTATCCTGGTTTCGGTCACAAAAGACCATCGTCAGGCCTGTGAAAAACAACATCAAAATGTCAAACAGGGTATTAGTCTTAAGTGGAATGTACATGTATAAATTCTAATAAAAACTCACTTTTTTTTATATAATAATCTTAAAAAAACAAAACATTTATCAATTCAACATACCCATAAATTTTCGATCTCCGTATTTACGTATATTATTCCAAACAATAAGTTTAATTATGAGGAAGATCTTTTATTAAGATATATATATATATATATGTTGAAAAAATGATTTCTTGATTTTTGTGAGTATAAAATTTGTTAAAAAATGAAGCAACACCGGAGAACGCGGAGTTGGTGAAAAGATAGAGAAAGGTTAAGAATTGACGTTTTTTAAATTCTTAAAAAATAAAAAAATAACACAGAGATTCTGATGTTTTTTTGTTTTATGTTAATTTTAAGATCTATAAAAATAATTTATTTATAAAAGATAATTTTATACAGGTTATTATCTGCGCCAATCTTTATATGAAAAATTCCTTCTAAGCAAGTTGAGATAATAATCTCTATATATACAGAAACCAAGATCTTCCTTATAATTAAACTTATTGTTTGGCATAATATACGTAAATACGGAGATCAAAAATTTATGGGTATGTTGATTTGATAAATGTTTTGTTTTTTAAGATTATTATATAAAAAAAAATGTCAATTTTTATTAGAAATAGATCTATACATATACAGTGAGGGACAATATTAAGTCCCACCCATGCGTTTACTACTTGTGATTATTTCATTGTCTTTATAGAAGAAAATGAAAATCTTTATTGGAAATTTTCAAGGTTCGAACCATGAAAGCTTCCATTCAAAAATATATATTTTTTTAAAAACAATGAAATAATCACATGTAGAAATCGCATGGGTGGGACTAAATATTGTCCCTCACTGGACATTCTACTTAAGACTAATACCCTGTTTGACATTTTGATGTTGTTTTTCACAGGCCTGACGATGGCCCTTTGTGATCGAAACCAGGATAAATCCGCACACTGGCTGTCTTATTCCTATTAAAATTTTCAAATTTTAAAAATGAAGTCTTTCTTTATTAATTATTGCTGAATAGCCTGCAAAAAGAAAAAACTTTCTCTATATTTGATGTTGTTCTTTCATCTCCTGAACTCATCAAATCTAATGAAAATCTTCAAAATGACCTCAATTTAAATATTCACGTTTTTTAACATTTTAAGTGGAATTTCTCCACGAAATTGAATGATAATCGCAGGACTAAGAATGCCATTAGAAAGCTACTAAAAGAACAAGTTTTTGTGAAATATTCCAAACTCAGACGTAAAAAATATTATTCTAAGAGGAAAATAAAACTTTTCAAAATTTAGCCATTTAAAATTTTTTTGAATGTCGTCCATTGTAACTGTATCAAAAATAGGTTTAAAATCTAGTCTTGCACTGTATTCTTTATGAAAATTTAATGAGCTCTCCAACGGTGTTTTCAAATTTGCTGTAAATGATTTTATTTAAGCCATATGGATACCAAATAAATTATAATGGTTATCGTCAAAGTCTTAAATGGCCTAAGTTGTCGAAAAGATTGTGTGAATATGTGTGTGAGTGTGAATAGGAAAAAAGTGTGAGTGTTTAAAAAAAAAAACTCGTCTCTTTCTGAAAAAACACAAAAATTGAGATAACGGCCAACCGGTTGAGAATTGGATCGTAGTGAAGAGGAACTTTTTTGTTTCTTAATAATAATTTGGTCTTATTGTTTTATTCATTTAAAAGAAAAAAAAACTGAAAATAAAAAAAGCAAATATTAACGATAAGATAAGGTCGGTCAAAATTAGACCTCAAAAATTTTGGAATTTTTTAGTTTTTCGCTTATATTTCGTAAACTAAGCATATTTTGTCCACCACACTTCAATACAAAGCTGTATTTGCTAAAATTTGATTCATAAAACTAATTAGAAGATCAAATATTAATCAAGATATTTTGTCCAGTCAAATTTAGACAAAATTTTACATTTCGAGAAAATTTGTCAAACTTTGACCGGCCGTATCTCGGTTAATATTGGATCTACAAATTAGTTTTATGTACCAAATTTTAGCATATTTAATGCTTAAGAATTTCTTCTTGAGCTATGATGGACAAAATATAGGAAAATATAAGCGAAAAACAGAAAAATTTTTTGAGGTTTTTACCCCCCTCCCCCTCTCTAAGTTAGCCCAGGGTCCTCAAGATCGAAAACTTAGATAGACATCCCCAGGCAACATGTTTTATCCAGTGAAGTAAAAAGTAGATAGGTAAAAAACTTGAAAATATTTTTATACAATATTTGGTTGAAACGTGACTTTGCTAACTTTTTTGATAATTATTTCGTTAATATTTAATTGATTTTCACACATGAATGCTTTTTAAAAATGTAAAGAGATGTAGAATATTATAAAAATTTGATTATTATAATCAGGGTTAATAAAAATGGCATTAGGGGAGTCCAAAGAGAAACAAATATGAAAAATTGGAATTTTTTGAACTTTCGGCCTCTTGAGGGTCCCCTAAATCACCTCCAAATGGGCTAATATTTTAGATTTCTATGTTTTTCAACCGGTCGAATATTTTTAGGGGGGGGCGGTAAAAAAAAGCCCAAAATAAGGGCCACCCTAATATATATATACTGTATATATTTACCCTAATTAGTAAAGTGCCTAACTCCGTTTTTGTTTATTTTTCAGGAGAGCCAAAAAACATTTCATTGTCATTGTTAAAGCCACTGTTAAACACTTTTCGAGCTGCAACTTTTCGAACTGAAAAATTTGAATTACGCTCTTACCCAGTTCAGGACATGTGGAGAATCTGACGTTGATTAAAATCTGAAAACGCACCGAACCAGCATCTTGAATTCATATAAGAGGAATGATATTCTTCAACAGAAAATACAAAAAAAAATGATTTTCGAAAAAAAGTGGAGTTAGATACTTTTCTACTGACAATTGTGAGAGCGTCGATATATATTATAGAGCAAATTCTGGCAAATTTTGAAATGTATTACTACATTTTTGTTCAGACAAATAATGAAAGATAATTTTTTATTAATATAAAATTCTATTGAAATTTTAATAATTATATTGATATTTTGAATTATACAGTATAAATCTAGTGCCTATATCTATATATATAAAAATGAAATAAGAAAAATGTATGTATGTATGTATGTAAATACGTATGTATATGTTCTATAGAAATCCACAATTTTCAATGAATTCATTTGAAATTAAGTACACATATAGTACATGGAACCATAGGCGCCGGAACTGGGGGGGGGGGGGCAAGGGTACATTGCCCCCCCCTGGCATCCTACAGGGGGGGGGGGCAGAGGGGGGCAAAATTTCTTCTTTTATTTCATTTATTATTAAAAATGATATATTTTTACTTTTGAAAAATAAAATCTTCTAAATTAAAAGAGTAAGAAATTCATTTTTTTCCAAATTTTTTCCAAAAATTTTTGAAAAATCACTACCAAATTTTTTAAAATTTTAATTTTATTAAAATTGTGATTTTATTTAAAATTTTTAAAGTTTTATAGTAAATTTGTTTTTGTTTTATACTTTTTGAACATATTAAATTATTTTAATTTTCTAAAAAAAATTTTTTGCCCCCCCCCCTGATTTAAATTCGTTCCGGCGCCCCTGCATGGACCAGGGAGTAACGTAGTAATAATTTGAATCTCTTAAATGTTTTGGAAAATTAATTATAATCAAATTTCTTCAATATGAAAACACAAAATCAACAAGTTGGCTAGAAATTAGAGAGCGTCCTTTATGCTGTGTGAACCAGCTTCCTTCCTGACTATGGGCTGGGGGTGGGGGCTACGCAGCAGTTGAAAAACGAAGAGAGGACTCAGGTGACTGACCCTTTAAACAGTCATAAACAGACCCTTTTGTGCTGTGCCCAGTCGGACACAGGCTCTCCTTAACATCTAACATCTTAGCTTGCCTTTCAATAAAATTTGAAAAAATCTTCCAAATCTAAATGTAACTTGCTTTATTGCTGATTAGTAGAAAATTTCCAGGGGCCGCTGTCGGAGCCAAGACTTGGCAGACTAGTTTAATATATTATTAACATCTATTTTATGGAAAAATTAGTCTGATTAAATAACTTTGCTTGGTTTTAATAAAATTTGAAAAAATCTTTCATATCTAAATGTCATTTCCTTTATTTCTGATTATATAAAATTTCTACTTCTTTCGGAGCCAAGACCAGATTATTTAATATATTATTAACATCTATTTTATGGAAAAATTAGTCTGATTAAATAACTTTGCTTGGTTTTAAAATAAAATTTGAAAAAATCTTTCATATCTAAATGTCATTTCCTTTATTTCTGATTATATAAAATTTCTACTTCTTTCGGAGCCAAGACCAGATTATTTAATATATTATTAACATCTATTTTATGGAAAAATTAGTCTGATTAAATAACTTTGCTTGGTTTTAATAAAATTTGAAAAAATCTTTCATATCTAAATGTCATTTGCTTTATTTCTGATTATATAAAATTTCTACTTCTTTCGGAGCCAAGACCAGATTATTTAATAAATTATTAACATCTATTTTATGGAAAAATTAGTCTGATTAAATAACTTTGCTTGCTTTTAATAAAATTTGAAAAAATCTTTCATATCTAAATGTCATTTCCTTTATTTCTGATTATATAAAATTTCTACTTCTTTCGGAGCCAAGACCAGATTATTTAATATATTATTAACATCTATTTTATGGAAAAATTAGTCTGATTAAATAACTTTGCTTGGTTTTAATAAAATTTGAAAAAATCTTTCATATCTAAATGTCATTTGCTTTATTTCTGATTATATAAAATTTCTACTTCTTTCGGAGCCAAGACCAGATTATTTAATAAATTATTAACATCTATTTTATGGAAAAATTAGTCTGATTAAATAACTTTGCTTGGTTTTAATAAAATTTGAAAAAATCTTTCATATCTAAATGTCATTTGCTTTATTTCTGATTATATAAAATTTCTACTTCTTTCGGAGCCAAGACCAGATTATTTAATAAATTATTAACATCTATTTTATGGAAAAATTAGTCTGATTAAATAACTTTGCTTGGTTTTAATAAAATTTGAAAAAATCTTTCATATCTAAATGTCATTTGCTTTATTTCTGATTATATAAAATTTCTACTTCTTTCGGAGCCAAGACCAGATTATTTAATATATTATTAACATCTATTTTATGGAAAAATTAGTCTGATTAAATAACTTTGCTTGGTTTTAATAAAATTTGAAAAAATCTTTCATATCTAAATGTCATTTGCTTTATTTCTGATTATATAAAATTTCTACTTCTTTCGGAGCCAAGACCAGATTATTTAATATATTATTAACATCTATTTTATGGAAAAATTAGTCTGATTAAATAACTTTGCTTGGTTTTAATAAAATTTGAAAAAATCTTTCATATCTAAATGTCATTTGCTTTATTTCTGATTATATAAAATTTCTACTTCTTTCGGAGCCAAGACCAGATTATTTAATATATTATTAACATCTATTTTATGGAAAAATTAGTCTGATTAAATAACTTTGCTTGGTTTTAATAAAATTTGAAAAAATCTTTCATATCTAAATGTCATTTGCTTTATTTCTGATTATATAAAATTTCTACTTCTTTCGGAGCCAAGACCAGATTATTTAATAAATTATTAACATCTATTTTATGGAAAAATTAGTCTGATTAAATAACTTTGCTTGGTTTTAATAAAATTTGAAAAAATCTTTCATATCTAAATGTCATTTGCTTTATTTCTGATTATATAAAATTTCTACTTCTTTCGGAGCCAAGACCAGATTATTTAATATATTATTAACATCTATTTTATGGAAAAATTAGTCTGATTAAATAACTTTGCTTGGTTTTAATAAAATTTGAAAAAATCTTTCATATCTAAATGTCATTTGCTTTATTTCTGATTATATAAAATTTCTACTTCTTTCGGAGCCAAGACCAGATTATTTAATATATTATTAACATCTATTTTATGGAAAAATTAGTCTGATTAAATAACTTTGCTTGGTTTTAATAAAATTTGAAAAAATCTTTCATATCTAAATGTCATTTGCTTTATTTCTGATTATATAAAATTTCTACTTCTTTCGGAGCCAAGACCAGATTATTTAATATATTATTAACATCTATTTTATGGAAAAATTAGTCTGATTAAATAACTTTGCTTGGTTTTAATAAAATTTGAAAAAATCTTTCATATCTAAATGTCATTTCCTTTATTTCTGATTATATAAAATTTCTACTTCTTTCGGAGCCAAGACCAGATTATTTAATATATTATTAACATCTATTTTATGGAAAAATTAGTCTGATTAAATAACTTTGCTTGGTTTTAATAAAATTTGAAAAAATCTTTCATATCTAAATGTCATTTGCTTTATTTCTGATTATATAAAATTTCTACTTCTTTCGGAGCCAAGACCAGATTATTTAATATATTATTAACATCTATTTTATGGAAAAATTAGTCTGATTAAATAACTTTGCTTGGTTTTAATAAAATTTGAAAAAATCTTTCATATCTAAATGTCATTTGCTTTATTTCTGATTATATAAAATTTCTACTTCTTTCGGAGCCAAGACCAGATTATTTAATATATTATTAACATCTATTTTATGGAAAAATTAGTCTGATTAAATAACTTTACTTGGTTTTAATAAAATTTGAAAAAATCTTTCATATCTAAATGTCATTTCCTTTATTTCTGATTATATAAAATTTCTACTTCTTTCGGAGCCAAGACCAGATTATTTAATATATTATTAACATCTATTTTATGGAAAAATTAGTCTGATTAAATAACTTTGCTTGGTTTTAATAAAATTTGAAAAAATCTTTCATATCTAAATGTCATTTGCTTTATTTCTGATTATATAAAATTTCTACTTCTTTCGGAGCCAAGACCAGATTATTTAATATATTATTAACATCTATTTTATGGAAAAATTAGTCTGATTAAATAACTTTACTTGGTTTTAATAAAATTTGAAAAAATCTTTCATATCTAAATGTCATTTGCTTTATTTCTGATTATATAAAATTTCTACTTCTTTCGGAGCCAAGACCAGATTATTTAATATATTATTAACATCTATTTTATGAAAAAATTAGTCTGATTAAATAACTTTACTTGGTTTTAATAAAATTTGAAAAAATCTTTCATATCTAAATGTCATTTGCTTTATTTCTGATTATATAAAATTTCTACTTCTTTCGGAGCCAAGACCAGATTATTTAATATATTATTAACATCTATTATTTGGAAAAATTAGTCTGATTAAATAACTTTGCTTGGTTTTAAAATAAAATTTGAAAAAATCTTTCATATCTAAATGTCATTTCCTTTATTTCTGATTATATAAAATTTCTACTTCTTTCGGAGCCAAGACCAGATTATTTAATATATTATTAACATCTATTATATGGAAAAATTAGTCTGATTAAATAACTTTACTTGGTTTTAATAAAATTTGAAAAATTCTTTCATATCTAAATGTCATTTGCATTATTTCTGATTATATAAAATTTCTACTTCTTTCGGAGCCAAGACCAGATTATCTATATATCTTCTATCTTCTATCTTCTATATATATAAAAATGAAATGGGAAAAATGTATGTATGTATGTAAATATGTATGTATATGTTCTATAGAAATCCACAATTTTCAATGAATCCATTTGAAATTAAGTACACATATAGTACATGGACCAGGGAGTAACGTAGTAATAATTTGAATCTCTTAAATGTTTTGGAAAATTAATTATAATCAAATTTCTTCAATATGGGAACACAAAATCAACAAGTTGGCTAGAAATTAGAGAGCGTCCTTTATGCTCTGTGAACCAGCTTCCTACCTGACTATGGGCTGGGGGTGGGGGCTACGCAGCAGTTGAAAAGCGAAAAGAGGACGCAGGTGACTGACCCTTTAAACAGTCATAAACAGACCCTTTTGTGCTGTGCCCAGTCGGACACAGGCTCCTTCCTTAACATCTTAACACTTGCATTGCAACAAGAAATATCCCAAATTATAAATAAACTTGCTAGCCTGGGGGCGCAGCCCCCTGGCTAGGCGGAAAGCCCGCCGAAGGCGGGCTTTGCGACTATTAAATATATGTCTTTTTATTGTATATATATATATCTTTTTTTTTTTGACATCAAGATTTTTATATGAATTTTTATATAATCTTCAATTTTACATAATTTGCTCATTCTGGCCCAATTCGTGTATCATAGTGAAAACTTTTTTTCGAGCCACCTCTATTTTGTTTAATCTGATGGCGTTGAAACTCTTGAAATATTGGCAACATATTTCTTTTATATACCTCTATAAGTTCTGTTATCTTCCATTTAAATGTAAATAATTGTTTTAAGTGGGTCTCTATTTATAAATATTTTAAGCCATTTATTTTAGCCTTGTTTTGAAAATCTCCACATTTCTCACAATTGTCTATTCAGTCTTATTTCTTTTTTAAAAGATTTCTACTAGTATAGTGACTCAAAGTGTTTTTTGCCTTAACAAGTTCTTTCATAATTTTTTAATTGAATTTATATCTAGCCCTATAAAAACTATTTTGAATGTGATTACTTTTTAGAAATCATTTCAGCTTATTGACGCATAATATATTCAATACCTCCCTCACTCTTTAATATTCTTTCTCTTTCCCCTCTTTCATCATATCCCAAGTTCTCCAAATCCCCAGCTTAACAATTTAAATTAAATGGCTCATTTTTTAAAGATTTAAGATCACAATTAGGGGTAATAACCTGCATTTACTTGAGATGCATATTAATTGTTCCTGATTAGCCAAGAGGAATTTCTATGGCTTCCAAATTAAATGTCTTGACATTAGAGATGATCTAGCGCCGCACAGAATCCAGAACGAATTTATAATTAATTCCTTTCCAAATTATGGAATATTAATTATTTTTGTGTAGAAATGATTTCCTTTTCTAAATTCAAATATACTGTATATTCACATCAAAAATGTATATATTTTTAATAAGACTTTAACGAAACTCGTATTTTATTAATATATATATATATTTGGGTCCAGGCATATTTATTTAAGCCATTTGGTATCCAAATGGCAAATAAATTGTTTGAAAGTTGACGTTTTTACAGTTGTTATTATTAAATAAAAAAAAATTCATGGTAGATGTGACATCGAAATATACGGATTTGCTTTTTTTAATAGACCCTTGAAAATGAAAGCATAGCCTATGTTTTCATAATGAAGGGTTCTGGGTGTCTTTTTATTCCTACTTAACGTTTTTTATGTGTTTATTTTGTTAAATAAATTAACAAATTTTACTGTAGTGTACTGTGTACTATTATATTACTGTTTTTTTACATTAAATTTAGTTTTTATTGTTTTTACATTATTTCCTTTCAAAAATAAAACACGATTTTTTTTACATTAGTAGAAATCATGATTTATCTTTAATTGGAAGCCAAATACTTGATATTTTTGTCATATATATATTGCATATTTTGCTGAATTTCTAATACTTTTAATGCATATTATATGGCATATTTAGAGGTTTTTACTGCATAAAAATCCGGGCTTTAATTATAAGAAATATAGAAATTTTTTGAATAAGAAAATTTATTCAACCAAACAAGATTACTATACAAGATGGTTAAATGAAACATGGTATTTGCCAGGGAAACAACATATAAGCCTACGGGCTTGGTATAGTTGGTAGCGTGCCTACCTTCTATATCGAACTTCGCGGGTTCGAACCCCAGGCAGTCCGATGATTGGTATTTAAGCCATTTGCCAAATGGCTTAAATAGAAATGCCTGGACCCCCAATAGATATTATAAATAAAAACGGTTATCCTCAAAGTCTTAAATGGCCATGGGCGTAACTAGAAAATTTGGCTGGGTCCTCGCTGGGGGGGGGGGCATGGGACCAGCTATCCTCCGGAGGGCCTGGAAATTATATTTTCTCAATTTTTCTTGGAGCAAGGAGCTTTCTGGGGGGGGGGGCAGGTATGGGCGTAACTAGGAGGTGCCGGTTGGACCCCCCCAGAAGGCTTTTGCGCCCCCCCCCCCCCAGAAAGCTCCTTGTCCCAAGAAAAATTGAGAAAATATGGGGCTTTCCAGGCCTTCCGGAGGATAGCTGGTCCCATGGCCCCCAGCCAAATTCTCTAGTTACGCCCATGGGGCCAGGCCCTCCCCGGCACCCCCTAGTTACGTCCATGTAAATTGCCTAAGTTGCCGTTAAAAAAAAAAAAATAATAATTTCCCATGTTTATAAATTTTACATCTTGAATTCTAATACGTATATCGCCGGAAACTAAATATATGTCGACACAAAAAAATCTGGTGTGACAAGCACAGATCACATCTTTTCATTACCGAAATTAAGAGAAAGTTCTATGCTGTGTGTCACACCATATTTTTTTTTTTTTTTCAATTAATGCCTTGTATTATTTGACCAATAGCAGAGCAGCATTGATGTCACGTGACACTATTGTTTCGCTTGTTTTCCACTCTAGTTGCCGGCGTCGCCACCTTCAGTATGAGCCCGACGGCCAGTGAGCAACAAACACGTGAAGAAGCTTCCAATTGAAATCCTCTCTCCGCTCCCGACAAGCACCCAAGGATGCTACCTCGACAACTGATCCACGATGTCTTTTCTCCACGATTAAAAACGCCGACCTCCAACCTTATCTTCACTTTCCTAGGTATTTATTTTCCTTTTTAATCCTTTTCATTTTTATTACATGATCGTAAAAAGACAGACTCCTTTGAATTAAATATAGAATGAAAATTATTTTATTATATTTTATTTTGAATATGCATTTTTCTTTTATAAGTATTCTCATCTGGATACAAAATAAAAAAATAATATCAAATTAAAAAGATAATTTAACGAGTGTGAGTAAATGAGATAATTTTTTTTCATCAAAATTGATCGAGATGATTCTAGAATCCTCTGCATATGAGAGTCTGGGGATAAGAGTAGCTATGGTGTTTTCGTTCTCTTTCTCGGTGCAAAAGTAGCGCTCTACTTTATCTCTTTCTCGGCCATTCATGTGTGTTGGTTGAGTGTCGTTCGATTTGTTCATCTTCAGAGATTTATATTTGTTTTCTATTATTAGATTTATTTTTATTCGTTTTTACAAGTCTAGTTAATTTTATATTTTAAACAATATTAGGTGAGATTTTTTAATTCATTATTCTTATTTTATTTTTAATGCCTATTTACATCTAAAAAAAATTTCTATATTTTCTCCTAAATTTTTATGGATTCAAATAGGATTGAATTATATAAATTAAAAACCTATATTTATGATCCCATAAAGTAGGCATCTATATTATAAAATCTGGTGTGATTGACCGCACGGCACACAATTTTCTCTTACTTTTGGTAATCGAAACGTTAACGTTATAAAAAACAAACAAAATATTTCAATTTTACTCAAAAGATTATTAATTTAATCTGGTATAAAATAAAATTTCTTATTATTTTGAATTTTTTATATTAGAGAAAGAGATATCGCCTAAATGATCTAGTATGTTTCATGACGATGAAAGTGATTGGGTTTTTTTTTTTTGAGAGGGGGAGGAGGATAGAGAGAGATGCAGCAGCATCCCTACCCCTGCAGCATCAGCTCTGCTTCGTCAGGCAAGACTGGAAATCTCATTACAACCACGGGTTGAGGTTAGGCTATAGGGATGGCAAATGAGCCCATTGTGATCGGAATCCGTAATGTGCCTCGATTGGCTCTACTCTCTATATATACTACGCAAGTTCTATGGGTGTGTGTGTGTTTTTGAGGGCGGAGGTACTACTAGTCTTGATGAGCACCAAGACCCTTCAAGGGAAAACTCCAATAGTCGTGGAGAGGAGAATTTACGAAACAAAATTAAACAAATCTCATTTTTCTTGATTTATCATTTATTAAAGTTATGTGTTGCATTCTAATCACACCATTCCATTTTTTTTTTTTAATTAAATAATTTTTTTTTTCTTTTATCAAAGTAATAATTGTCAACATGACAACAAATTCATCAGATTTCTCTCTTTCTCTCTTTTATTTTATTTTTTATATATTTTTAAATCGCATTTGTAGCTGAGTGCAGATGAAAAGTAAGCGAAGGGTGCAAGGCTAGGGGGAGGGGGGGAGGGATGACTTTGCTGACGACAGACAACACAAGCAATAAGCGACACTTGATAAATAAAAAAAATATAAATAAAATAAAAATATCTCTACCGGAAGAGAGAGGAAGAAAAAAATGAATATATGTCATTAAAATAAACAAATAGGGGAATGGGTTTGAGAAAAATCAGAAAATGAATCCTTTTTTTTCTTTAATGATCATTTTTAAAATAGTTTCCAAATTATTTCTTTCGGTATTGTAGGCAGGATTCTTTTTTTTAAGGCTTATTTTTTATTTTAGGCACAAAGTTGTAATCGTTCTTGATGCACAAAAGTCCGTTTACATGTAGCCTATATTTTATTAAAAAGGCCCATTCGACACGAGCGCTTTTGGCGCGTTTCAAACGCCCGTTTTAAACGCTTCAAAAGCGCTTTGACGGCGTTTCGTACGCCTCCTCTGGCGTTACAAACGCTCGAACGCCAGCGAACGGTTCCGTCAAAACGCCCGTGTAGAAGCTCTCATTTAAACTCCTCTGTTCTGTTTGACTCGCGCTTTTGGCGCGTTTCAAACGCCGCGTTTAAACCCTTCAAAAGCGCGAGTCAAACAGAACAGAGGAGTTTAAATGAGAGCTCTACAGGGCGTTTTGACGGCGCATTTCGAAAGCGTTCGAGCATTTCAACGCCAGAGAAGGTGTTCGAAACGCCGTCAAAGCGCGTGCCCATTCTACACGAGGAGTTTTGAAAGAGTTATAACTGCGTTGTGACGTAGTAAATAATCTACTAGCTCAGTCATGGGCGTAACTAGAGAATTTGGCTGGGGGGGGGGGGGGGGGGGGGGGGGGGGCATGGGACCAGCTATTCTCCGGTGGACCTGAAAAGACCCATATTTTCTCAATTTTTCTTGGGGCAGGGAGCTTTCTGGGGGGGGGGGGCACGAGCCTTTTGGGGGGCAGGCCCCACGGCACCCCCCTTGTTACGCCCATGAGCACAGTCTGCAGAGTATTCTTTGTACTATACCAGTTTTATTATTAGGAGAATTTTTAATTCTCTCCTAATAATAATATTTCAAACCACAAAAGCTTTAATAAACATATACCAGCTTGTTTGGGCAACAACACAACCTGCTTGAATGAGATCCGTCGTGGCTGTGATGCAATTTTTTAGGTTATTACGCGCGTTCGAAACGCGTCAAATACAGCTCGTATATAATGGGCCTAAAACGACGTGAGAGAATCAAATTTCAATTAAATATAAGCCTTCAAGGATTGAGGATGAACAAATGAATTTTATCCGAAACGTCCTCTTTGGCATTTGGCCTACAAAGGCTTAATTTTCTATACTGCTTCTGTACTTTTTCTTTCTCATCTTATAACTCTATGCTTTTTCACGAAAAATTTCACTGATATATATACTTTTTAAAGAGCATTTATAAAAAAAGTTTATTAATGAATTTTAAACAAAATCGGAACAAATTTTGAGAAAATCGAAAAAAAAAGAAAAAGTTCATCAGTAAAGTACTAGTACTTTTTAAACGAATTTGTTTAAAACATTATTTTCACGAGTTCAGGGGGTGTCTAACTTAAATATAAAATTTCAACCAAGTAGGTCATTTCCTTCATGGAATACTTTTTTGGACTCAGGGGATCTCAAAACATGAATATCTATCAAAATCTCGACATCAAATTTTTGACATGAATCCAATACTTTCTCTCTCTATATATTTCATATATAGGGTAAGTGAAAGTAAAAACTATCCTTTTTAATTTAAAAAAAAATTGCATAAATACCAGTACTCTAGTAATAATAATACTTTCTAAATTCACTTGGAACAGATTTTAATTCTCACTCTAGCGTAAATAAATATGCAAATTATTATTATAACATTTAGAGCCAAATGAAAATGACAGAAAGAGGTCAGAGAAATGTCGAGAGTAGGGGGGGGAGAGGATTGCAAAAGGGAACTACAAAAAAAAAAAAAAGGGATGAAAAGAGGAAAGGAAAATGGGGGAGGGCAATTTAAAATCCTCTCCCAGGCAGCCAACAAACACTTTTAGTGAATCCCAAAAAGGATTTTCTTGTCGCAATGAAAGTTTGAGTGGATTTTCTACCATATATATATATATAGTGAAAGTGAAATGGAAGGAGAGAGAGAGAGTGGGTTTGGGCTCAAATGGCCTAAACAAAGCGTTCAGCAACAGATGAACGCATCAAATGCAGCATCAATAAATAAATAAATGAACAGGGCATGAATGCACTCACTCACTCACTCTAATTATAATACCTCTTGAATTATTTATTATTGTAAACTTTACACTACATATAGTCTATAAATAAAGTTGTATTGTGATATTGATTGTTAGGTGACAGTTTATATTCTTACCTTTTAATTTTGAATGCATGGAATTTTTTTTTTATAATATCTATAAAAGGAAAAATTTTTTGTGTTATATTTGTTATTTTTAAAGTGAAACTTTTATTTGATCCTCTCAAATTTTTTCGCTCTTCTATCAGCATGTCGAGTTACAGGCAGTGACATCAAAGGCCGGGATGTTACATGCCATGACGTCACAAGCCGTGACGACAAAAATAGGAAAGTTGAAATTTAATATATATGACGAATTATAAAAAATAATTTTGAGATTTAATTAGTCAATTTTTAAATTGATAAAATATAATTTTTTAAATAATTTAAAATGATTCAAATCTTCAATTACTAAATAAATATTGTTCTCAGTTTTTAACATGCGTCTATTGATTTCCCATTATCATTCTAATTTTTAAATGCTTTTATTTAACTTACTCTTTCAAGGTCACCAACTTTATGGCTTTGTTAAGGACACTTCCCGATGAGCTAGAGGTGTGAAATTTGATATTTAAGAGTCATTTTTGATGACGCAAATTGTGAGTTTGGTTTTACCAAAATGGACCAAACTAATGTGGTACTTTATTTGAAACCCTTCGTGAATTAATGTAATTTCAAAAGACTTCCCGATGGGCTAGAGGTGTGAAATGTAATACTTAAGAGTCATTTTTGATGACGCCACTATATGGTGGTTTTGATCAAAATAGACCAAACTAATGTGGTACTTTATTTGAAACCCTTCGCGAATTAATGTAATTTCAAAAGACTTCCCGATGGGCTAGAGGTGTGAAATGTAATACTTAAGAGTCATTTTTGATGACGCCACTATATGGTGGTTTTGATCAAAATAGACCAAATTAATGTGGTACTTTATTTGAAAGCCTTCGCGAATTAATGTAATTTCAAAAGACTTCCCGATGGGCTAGAGGTATGAAATGTAATACTTAAGGTTCATTTTTGATGACGCCACTATATGGTGGTTTTGATCAAAATAGACCAAACTAATGTGGTACTTTATTTGAAACCCTTCGCAAATTAATGTAATTTCAAAAGACTTCCCGATGGGCTAGAGGTGTGAAATGTAATACTTAAGAGTCATTTTTGATGACGCCACTATATGGTGGTTTTGATCAAAATAGACCAAACTAATGTGGTACTTTATTTGAAACCCTTCGCGAATTAATGTAATTTCAAGACTTCCCGATGGGCTAGAGGTGTGAAATGTAATACTTAAGAGTCATTTTTGATGACGCCACTATATGGTGGTTTTGATCAAAATAGACCAAACTAATGTGGTACTTTATTTGAAGCCTCACGCAAATAAGGCCCTATTAACTATAGTTTTGAATTTTGATATTTACGAGTCATTTTTTATGATAATGAATAATTTTTCAATTGAACCAAATCAATACAGGCCAAACTAATGTGGTACTTTATCATATTGATGATTTTTGATAAGACTAAAAGACCAAAAAGCTTAAAATAAAAATAAAATAAAAAAAAAGATTTTTAAAAAAATGCTTTTATTTAAATTGAACTAAAAAGAGATAAATATTATCTCTTTTTAGTTCAATTTAAATAAAAGCATTTTTTTAAAATCTTTTTTTATTTTATTTTTTCAATTATTAAGTTGGGATTAAAAACGTGATTTTAATACCCTTAATTGAATGATTTTCTGAAAATTTTCAGTTAAGCGCCTACGATCCGAAAAAAAGTTTCACTTGCATCGTGGTTTCAGAAAACTACACAATGATTTTGTTTTGTTGATTAGCGAAAGTTCGAAATATCTTGAAAGCGTTTTTAAGCTAGATATAGCTGCAGATTTTTTACACTTTTCACGTAAAAACTCATATGCTTCTTAAATATTAAAATTCTACCTTGTACTGTACTTTGAGTTCAATTGCTAGTATGATACTTACTCCTATCTTTCCTATGAATTACAAGAGTAAAGTGTGCTTCAAAAGATTAGAATATACATTTTAAAGAGCATCTGAAAAATAATTGATTTATGAATTTCAATCAAAATCGTTGGAGCGAATTTTGAGAAAATCGAAAAAAAAAAAAAAAAAAACCTTAAAAAGTACATCAGTAAAGTTCTAGTACTTTTTGGCCGATTTTGTTCAAAAGCTTATTTTCACGCCCCGGGGGGGGGGGGTCTTACTTAAATATAAAATTCTAACCTTGTAGCTCAATTCATTCATGCTTAAAATTGAACACAGACAGACAGACCATGTCGCGAAAACTACTTTTTTGGATTCAGGGGACCTCAAAACGTGTATATCCATCAAAATCTCGACTTCGAAATTTTGGCATGAATCCAATACTTTTTCTTTATATATATTTATTAACATGTAGGTAAGAGAAAGTAAAAACAGTTTAGTGAATGCGTGCCATTTCGGCTGCCTAACTACCGGGCTTTAGTCTCAATACTATTGTAATAATCTGTTACTGAAGGTTAGATTGTCTCAATATTTTACCATGTGGGACTATTGCATTAGATGGTACAGTGAGGGTCAATATTAAGTCCCACCCATGCGTTTTCTACTTGTGATTATTTCATTCTTTATATATTTTTTTAATGGAAACTTTCATCGTTCAAACCTAGAAAATTTGCAATAAAGATTTTCATTTTCTTTTATAAAAACAATGAAATAATCACAAGTAGAAAACGCATGGGTGGGACTTTTTTTTGGATCCTATTGTATTCTTTTTTTCTTGTACTTTTCGTATTAGCTATACTTCTCTTCTTTTTTTTTAAATTCAACCGACTCTCATTTAATCTATGAATTTAAAATGTCACTTTTTTAGAGAATTAATATTGGTATGAGAGCAACATGCTGGCTTAATTGTGTTGTCGAATTGAACAGCGAGAGCCTCCTCTCTCTCTGTTCCAATCATCAGGTGATTGTTCGTTTATTTACAATGTTCTGTACATCTCTAATTGTCCAATGTTTCACAAATGGTCTTTCATGTCTTGAGGCATTTTCATCTGGTGCTAAAACGCCCTCGCATAGTGGCTTTATTTCCTCGGGCGGCGTAAAAGCAGATAGAGAGGGAAAGGGAATCCCTCGGGATTCGGGGGAGAGAGAGAGAGAGAGAGAGCCCGAGGGATGGGATGGCTGATTGCTCACCGGGGGAGAGAAAGAGAGGGAGACAACCCTCAACAAGTACACACCTGTGGGCACTCATATCCCCACTCTCTGATTGGTTGGACCACACACACCAGACAAAAAGTACACGAATTTTATTATTATCAAACCACAACTAAAAAAAAAAAAAAAACTTCAAAAACTATACTTTTATAATTTAAACAAAAAAACTTTGAAAAATAACATATAAAAAAGTATTTATTAATTTAAATAAGCGAAAATTAATAAATACTTGGTTATATGTTTTTCATAATTACTTCATGGACCAACACATGATATATGGACCCTGTTATGCATTAGTGTGTCAAGCGCTAAAAGAATTAAAAATTCAGTTAAGCACGGAATATTGTTTCAAATGCTATAATTAATAGTATTTTTTATTAAATATGTCCTAAAAAAAAATTATATTTAATGTTACTTGCACAATTGACTCGTATAATCCAATGTAAACAAAAAACTTTAATGTTAATTTTCTCAAAACTCGGTAGCTGGCGCTTGACACACTATTGCGTAACAGGGTCCATATATAGAATAATTCTTTATTTGAAAAATAATTTGATATTACTTTTCCGTCAATATATCTTAAGTATGGGGAAATTATTATGAAAATGAAGAAACCTCCTTTAGTACAGTTGGCGCCCCAAGTGCCTGATCTGCTCGAGAGTGGAGCCTTGAGCTAATGCAGCCAAAATCCTTTGTCTTAAAAGTAGCTTTTCCCCTTCAGTTGCATTTAAAGAAAATGTGATTTATTTATTTTAAAAATATTGGTTTGGTTGACTAAGCTCAAGACTCCATTCTTGAGCACATCAGGCACTTGTGGCGTCGACTGTACTAGATCTTATCATCACTTTATTTATTTTTCGCCCTAAATAGAGATTACAGGGCTATAAGAGACTATTTAAACCTTTTAAGGGATGAAAAATCCACTTTCTTTTAATTTATATATAAAATAAAGCTGTTTTTGATTTAAAAAAATTTAAAAAACGACTCTATGAGTTGACAATTTCTTCCTTGTTCAATGAAGTATTCTCCAACCTCTTGAATTCATCAGTTAATTAGAGCGGATTAAATAAATCCTAAACAGGTTCAATTAACCAAACACAATGTGGAAGTTTACTTCTTATAAAAGCAGGCTCTTCATGCAAAATTTTAATAAAAAAACCTAAAATAAACTGGTAGTTACTATGCACATCCGTCATCGTTCAATAAAAATCCTGAAAAAAAAAATCTTTTATTTTTTTATAAAAAATTTTGCATGAAGCTGCTTTGAAATAAGAAATAAACTTCCACGTCGTGTTTGGTCAACTATTTCTCTTACAACTTCCTTATTTCGAAGGTTTATAGTTGCCTATAGCCATTGTTATTTCTTAAATTATCATTGAATATAATTTTTTTAGATAAATTAATAAAAAAATCTGATGTGTTAACCGTACACCTTCGATTACGAAAGGATAGATATTTGATTAGTTACACCAGATTATTTTTTTAAATTAAATTATCTAAAAAAATATGATGAGAATTTAAGAGATTACTAAAAAATCTGTTTTTGATTTTAAAAAATTTCAAAAACAAGTTTAAAATTTTTATATATACATAAAGGGAATGTATAATTTATTATTTAATTAACTTCATCTCTTGATCAAGATAAGGATTTTTACTTTTTTTTACAACATAATCGTATCCAACTCTTAAATCTCACTAGAAAAAAAAAAAGTTGAACAATATTTACCAATTCAACAACATTGTCTGATTCGAATGGCATTGCATTCCCATACAAGCACTATATAATTCAATTCCTGAGACTGATTAACCGATTAGAATTGTAAATGTGTTTTTGTAATTGATTTAAATCCAATGAATACATTATTGAACCAACGAGTGTGGGTGGGAGGAGGTTGGCTGGAAATAGTAGTGTGGTAGAAGTAGTATTAATAGTACTACAGTAGTAGTAGTAGGTAGATGCATTATCGAATTATCGGCGGCACCAACAGCTGACCGAGTCCAACAGCCCTGATGCTATGTTGTTACACCCAATTACAGGAACAGGGGAATGCTCTCCTAATGGCTAATGAGCACTCGTCAAATCGTTACTCTTTCTACAGGGGCATTCCCAAATATCATTTCGCTTTTAATTAAATTCAGCAAATTTCTCACGTATGATGAAACATATACCTAATTTTCAACAAACTCGTTAGTTACTGTAATCTATAATTTTATCCGTTTGCTGCAAAAAATTTTGATTACAGATTCTTTGGATTTTAGGCCACTGCCCTAATATTTACACAATTCCCGATTTCACTGATAACAATACTGTACTGTCTTCCTTCTCACCTCAGCTTCATCGCCGTACGGCAATGGCGCCCCTCTGCTCATTCAACAAAATATCGAAAAAGTGGCTAGAGATCTTGATCGCCCCTTATGTCGTCCGGGACACCGTTCCACACCCTGACGGGTTCGACAGCAAACGACCTCCCATAAGTGACGGTTCGATGCTTCCTGCGGACTCACCCTGAGATTTTTAGAGATCTGCGTATTCCTGAATTTTAGGTCACTGAATAAATAAGGGGGCCTTTCATTCCTTAAGAGACCAAACACATAACACCCTAGAATATAT